>JAHKKF010532412.1:26032-44575 GCA_019740295.1 Labeo calbasu
GTGCTTTTAAGCTTCCTGGTCTCTACGTCACCCCGCCTGTGACGTCTCGCTTCTCCATTGGACTGTATGCACACGTGTTTCAGAGCGTGGTCACGCTGCAGGTGTTCCCATAGCGCTTTCGACGCAGCTCGAGTTCCTGAAGGGGAACCATGGTTACATACGTAACCTGAGATGTTTCTTCTTTTATTCTCTTTGCCTAATGCTATGTTGGCTAGAGGTTGACCGATGTATCGGTTTTGCTGATTAATCGGCACTGATAATTGATAGGCGGAACTATCAGTTATAGGCATAACTCCATGCCGATATTTTTTTCCGGGTTGGGTCCGTTGCTGGAGCAGCTGAGAAGGTCGTCATTATACAGCAAAGTCCCTATAGTCTTTGTTAAACAGCAGAAGAGAAGCTTCTAGTGGCAGAAATCACTGACAGCATGTGCCGTTTGTTTAGACACGTGACACTGCGTGCTGTACAGAGCGGGACACTTCAAAGGCGGATTTAAAACATCGACAACTAAACGATGTGTACATTGTACTGTAGTGCATGTTTTCATGTCATTACTAAGCGATGAATTTGTTGACTAGATGCTGCATTAGTGGAGAAAGGACAGCAGTATACTTTTGCCTGTTTGGGATCAAATAGTGTAGTGTAGACCGCCGCTTGAACTAAATGTAATGCATCCAGTGTGTGTGATACCGGCTCTTCTAGCCACGGCACTGCACTTTTGCCCGTTGCGTGACTAACATATATTTATATTTTGATTAGATAACCACAAATGTTCTAGAATAGAGCAGTTAAATTGTGAAAGTACATAATATCCATCTTTTGCTTGATTGTTGATGTAATGGTAACACTTTACAGTATGAGTCCATCTGTAACATTAAGGTTGATAAAAGCTGTAGAATAGAAGTACTGTTCCTTGTTAGAGTGTGATAGTTTCAGCATTTACTAATATATATTTTAAACATTTTAGTTGCTTTTGTTAACATTAATAAACAATGAACTAACTGTAATGATCACTATAAATTTAATATTAATATTTTTATTCATTTACAAAGTATGGTTCAGTAGGCTTTTTTTTTTTTTTTTTTTTTAAATAGTAGAGCACTATTTATTTTCCGTTCAGTACCCAATTTAAAAAAAAAAACAAAAAAACTATCAATCGATTAATCGGTATCGGCCAGTGTGGTCCAACCTAGTTATCGGTATCTGTAAAATCCAATATCGGTAGACCTCTAATGTTGGCAAATATGCTTTCAGCAAATATTGCTTGTTGTTTAAGGCTAGTTGTTCAATAACATGTTGTTGTTAGGCATTCTGTTGCTTTAGGCTTATTGGTTGTATTTTGACATGCTGGTACCCAATTACCACAGCTGCGGCTTGCTTTTAAAGCTGTTGTTTAAGGCCTGTTTCCTGTTATGAAACAGGCTTGCTGCTTAAGGCTCATCTAATGCTTTTTCATTAAACTTCTCCGACTATTATTTCCACCCCACTGTGTTTAAGTCAGCGACATGCTGTTGCTTAAACCTACATAAGTGTATTGGTAACATGCTTGATACTTAACACATAGTATGTAAATTTTGCTACTAAAGATTGTTATTATTGGTAATGTTTACCTGGACAAGGGCAACATGTTTGTTGCCTAAACTTCGGGTACTGACCATATGCTGTACTGCATTAAAGGAGCATGCTGCTCTTCTCAGCTGCTTATAAAATAAGAGCACCCCTTTGCTGCTACTCTTCTTCTGTAATGGACATGAAGAGTTCAAATGCAAAACCCCCTATAAGCCACCTCGGTCAAAAATGAAATAATGATACTGAGTGAATGCTCTCGACACACATTATATGTCCATCAAATACTTTTACTTCAAACTCGCTAAAATTCCAGCATCAGCCCAATCAGAATTACCAGTACTTAGGTAGAAACCTACACATCGGAGCCTGATAAAAACGCATTTTTTTAAAGAAAGATGTCAGGTGGATTTAGAGGTTTTTGCACCTGAACTTTCTTGTCACAAATCACCCTTCTCCATCCCCAACTCCTCCTTTCACCACAGTCAGGACTTGGCTTTCTGATATTCCTCATTGAATGTGTTTAAATATTCTTGCTTAAAATGTTTCTAGCAATACATTTGTTGTAAAATGTTTCATATTCTTGTAATAGAAACAATTGTCCAAATTATACTCTGCAGGAGTGGGAAAATTTGGACCATGTGACTAATAAGATGACTAATAAGAACACACTGATTTATGTATTGGGAGGAGAAACACAGCAACACCCTGAGCTAAGATAATCACTAACTGGTCAAGACACCATTTGGGATGTGTCCAACAGTCTGAGTTTAAAACTGAGGACACCAACAATGTCACTGCTTTTTCCGGCGTGTTTTGGCCTGTACGCCCGCTACTACTCAACCACCAATGAGAAGAAAAGCCATCTAGTCTCATTACACTCTTCTTTTCTTTCTTTTACTTTATTTTCTTTCCTTTTCCATAGAGTTCCATGTCCTAAGTTAAGTTTTGCTGCAAAGCTGTGTCTCAGACGTTGTCAGTGCCTGCCTCAAAACCTCAGCCAGCATATACGACTCTGCACCATCCTTCAGCCAACGCCCAAGATGTCACTTTGAACGACTACTAAACTTCCAGCCAATAGACAACCTTGAGAAACCCCTTTCTGCACCAATGCCACACAAATGGAATTCCCTTAACACAAAGGCAACACAAGTACAATCTCCAGATTCTAGCTGAACGGGTGCATTTAATATAAATTTTAACAGCCTCATTGAGAAACTCAGTGTGAGGGTTAATTGGATGATTGATGGTTGTACAGGTCTAAGGAATTGCATGTATTGCTGAAAACCTGGGATTTCATATTTTCACTCTCTTAAACTCATTCTTCCCTCATTTTCTTTCTGCAACTTGTGTGAATGTTTGAATGTGTGTGGCTATGTGATTCATTTATTAGTCTTAGATTTATCCAATAAAGTCTTATTTATATTGAAAAGCAAAGTATCTTGTGTTTTGTGCTTACAAGTTAATGTCTTAAACTACTGACCCTGTTACCGTGCTAATAAATAGTGTTTTCACTATATTTTGGATAGTAATATTCATTGCAGAGTTGATGTTATACAGCTCGTTCAGTGAATTGCTGGGCAGACTCAGTGTTTAGCCATAGAACAGTGATTCTGTCCAAATTCCCAATTAGTTCCCTTTGAGTTAAATTGGCCTGTTTCCCTTACAACATCATGAATAAAACTTAGGATAACGATAGTCGTGTAGTGTAAAAATTTTTTGTGATCAACATTTTATTGTCTTTAGATTAACAGAAGAACATGCAATCAAACAAACAAACAAACAAACAAACAGGGAAAGGGGAGCAACAGACATATCAATAATTTTACAATCTGAAAGAAAAAAAAAAAAAAAAAAAAAAAAAAAAACTTTATATGGTCATTCCTTTATATAGTCTAAAATGTTGGATGAAAAAACATTGCATGTAGTGTATTTGTATCATAACAGCCCTAGTGCCAAATATAAAGATTGGGTGGAGGAGGGATAATGGTACAGGGTTGGGCTAGGCCCCTTACTTCTGTCACGAATCCTGTCCATAGTCTTCGATCTGCCCACCACCAGAGGTCACCTTCCTATTACATTGACTCTCACACTACACTGACTGTTACATGCCACACTGGACTACATTTTCCATGTTCCACTTCACTGATTACACACACAGCTGCAGCCAATCACACACAGTATAAATAAGAGGCCATCACCATCATTCAGGGCTGAGTATTGCTTAGCGTTTATAACTCCCCTAGTGGTAGCAACATTACAGAGCCATTTTGAGTTTTCTAGTCAAGTCTTGTTATCTTCAAGGCCTGTTATCTTGTCTTGTCTGATTTCTGCCTGCCCTGGAGTTATTGCCTGTCTTGGATTAGCCCTTGGTCTTGCCATTTTGTTCACCCCTTGTTTGGACTATTGTCTGTCAGTTTTTTGATTACCCGTTTGCCTCACCCCCTGGATTACGTTCGCTGTCAATTGACCCACACCTGTCCCTGAATGACTCTTGTGTCTTGCTTGTACTGTATCTGTTCGCTGGTGTTCGACCCTTGCCTGTGTTTTGACTGTGTCTGGTTTGGGTGACTTACAAATTTGTATAATGACATGGGTATGACAGAGGTATATGTGTCCCCATAAAGGTTTAGTGTGTGTGCTACAGAACATCTTCCTCCAGGCTACTTTATCATCTGCCTGCTTCCAGTTTGATTAATCTAAAATTCAACTTTTACTAACAAGGCATGTTTGGTCTGTAATAAAGCATGTCTTATCTCTTTATGTGGAAAACATTTGCTGCTTTCAATCTCTAAAATAGTTTGGTGGATTGAAACACAAGTCCACACAATTTCTCAGAATAAAATCACTATACTGACAGCATATTATAATATATATTTTACTGTTACAAATAAATATGTTAGATTATATTTTAAGTCTACACTATCTTGCCTGTTTTATTGCCTATATATTTTAAACAAAGTATCATCCCAATTAAGACAGATACTATTTAGGTTTATATAAACAGATAAATCATATAGAATAAATCCAATATGATTCAGTCTCATCCACTTACCAGTTTGTAAGACATGACGTAAAATGCATAAAACGTATGTAAACATCATGGCACTATGCATGTGTGAGGGTTATTTTGAATAAGAAAAGGTTGGATTCAAATGTTTATAAGTTGTTTTTTTTTTTTTTTTTTTTTCCTGTTGATAAGATTGTTTCAGGTCTACAACATCCCTGTTAGCCTGCATGCCTTGTTAGCCTTGTTTTTGTTTGTTTGTTTGTTTGTTTGTTTGTTTGTTTGTTTGTTTGTTTGTTTTTTTCCTGTTGATAAGATTATTTTAGGTCTACAACATCCCTTTCAGTCCAATGGAAATTTCATTTAAATCAAGCTCTGTTGAAATGATTATTTCGGTTATCATTCTATGTAAGTACTGTATTGATATTTCTTGAACATTAGTTCAAGAAACCCTCAGTAACCCTAAGTAATACACTGCAATGAATTCAGCCTGCACTACATAAAAATGCAGACTTCACTTAAAAAAAATAAACTTGTTCAGTTAAATTAATTCAATTAAAGTAAACTTTTCCATGCAATTAGTTAAGGTTCATTCAACACTAAAACAAGTTCAGTTAAACAAAAAATAATATTTTTTTGGATCAACAAAACATTATTTGTTTAATTGAACATGATTTAGTCTTGTTGTATGGATCTGAACTAATTGTATAGAAAAGTATTTAGCAAAAACACATGTTGGCATGTTAACAATAATTTTGAAGTATTTAGCAACAACACTTATGGCACATCAAGGACAACTTCATTTATAGTTGAGCAAAACAGACTGATTTCAGAACTGGCATTAGCACATTTATTGCTCATTGCATGAATTAGGAAGTCAATGAAGCTGCTAGCACCCTAAACATCAGTGCTACTCTTCTGCACATTGGTAATCTTTTTGTAATCTCCAAGCCTCTTCTAAATCTCATAAATAACTCAGCATCTCACCATTCAAACATATAAGAACTCTAACCTGTAATTTTCTTTTATTAAAAACACTTAAAATGACATTTTTTGTCAATATGTTTCCCTCTATGCTACCCCATACAAAGCATGCTGGGAACTACACATCCACTTTTCAGTTAGTTGTGTCAACAAAAATGATTCACGTAGTCCCAACACAAAATGATTAAGCTCAATTTTTTTTTTTTTTTTTACAAATTTAAGTGGACTGAACATAATGGAAATAAGTTAGGTAAGACAAGTTCAAGAATTAAGTTGCTTCTGCTCAATTTAACCAAGTAATTTGAACAAGCATTATTTTATTTTTTTTTGCTGATGGCCTCATTTTCATCTTTATTCAGTTTTATTTGGCTTTATTTGATTCCTAAATAAAATATCTGTCTAGTCCATATTTATTATCTCTCCTCTCCTGTCTTCATATTTGCCTTAGACATGTGTGAGTGCAAATTTCTGTTGGCATGACAACCAGACAGGCCAACCAATCTGCTTTTAGCTCTTAGAGCTTAGTACAGGTGGGCAGTGTGTGGTTTACTAACAACTGGTTCAGTGCTCATCACACACTAACAGGCCATTTATATTAGGGTGTAACATGCATTTGAGGAAGGAGTTGTAGAAGTGTGGTAGCAAGTGCCATTAACAAGAAAACAACCAAAAAGATGAAAATAATCCAGTGGTGTCACATGTCTTTTGTGTTTTGAGTTCTGTCTTCATTGTGTTTTTTCCCCTGACCTAGTTTTCCTGTGTTTCCTGATTCTTATTCCATTCACCTGTCCCTTGTTAATTATCCTCATTAGTCCCTCGTTTAAGTTAGTACTTATAGCCCTGCCCTTCCATAGTTTCTTTGTCCTCTCTCTGTTATGATTAAGTGGTTGTTTTCCCTGGTTTTCCCCTCTGGATTTATTAAATATTCTGTTTGCATGGACCTTCTGACTCCTTTGTGTTCTTTATCCTAACAACGTGTGACAAGTGGATGAAGCTATTTATTATTATTATTATTATTATTATTATTATTATTTTTATTTTTTTTTAAATAAATCTTTGTGATTTAAATGGATAAACAAAACGCAAGCAGAGTACCGGCACCAGTGATTAGAGTCTGCATGGCTGTATGACACTGCACTAGCACAGAAAAAAGTGCCAAATACAGGCACTTTAAAATAGACCATGTTTATAAATGGAGATTTTCTGCATGCACAGTTTACAAAACCAGGCAATCTGACAAGACCACCACAACCTCGTACTTCATGTACCACTTCAGAAGGGAAAGGCATGTAAGCTAACCGGTTTCTTATAGTTAATTTGCCTAATATCTAGAGGGAATAATGTGCAAAACAGCATGCATCTTTATGTTATATTGGTTTTTAAATGTATCTTAAAGCTGTCAATAAATTCAGATAAATATATAAATCCCACCAGAATTAATAAAATGCACCCAAAATAAATATATGCAAATATGTCCCTAGTATGAGTTATTTTTAATTTATTTAATTTCTTTTTAACTTTAATTTATAACTATAACTAAAATTAAGAATTTTCAGAATATCAACACATATTTTAGTTTATACATTTACATGTACATACAAGATCATTTAAAAATACATGAAATACATATAAGATAATGTCAAAAAACACAATATCATGGCAAATATGAACCAAAACAAACATCTCAAGTGAACATAAACTGTTGAGAAATAAATCGGATGTAAATCATTATATTGGTTTCATCCATTAAAGGGGTCCTATTATGCTGTTTTACAAATGGATGCACATTATTGGACTTGTTTTGAACTGATCACAACTGAAAACACCAGTCTATGGCATTCTAAAGCTTGGGAGTGCCAGGATTAATTTTAAAATATCTCTGATTGCATTCGTCTGAAAGAAGAAAGTCATATACACCTAGGATACATGGAAGATGAGTAAATAATACGCTACAGTAGTGTTGGGTCCTATCGCCAGCCTGCGTGATCACCAATACATGATATTATCCTGCTAATTTATTTAATTATTTACATACTTAGTTTCATTGCCCGAAACCAGCTCCATCATAAGGCTAAAAGCAGCCTAACATTATCAAAGAACATCATCGCTGATTAGCCTAGCCTATTCTAGTGCAAGTGTATGCATTTTAAAAAACACTCGCGTTATAAGTGAAGCTATCTACACTGTATGATGAATAAATCTCTTACCACACACTGCTTGGCATGGCTTTGGCATGTATCGACCCCCTGTACTGCACTAAATTACTTTTGTATCTTTTAGAAAGATTACTTTATTTTTAATGAAATCTATACAATTTTAATTTTAATTTGGTTATTGAATTTCTGCACACGAACACCCACAAACCTGCTTTTTTGTGCTATTGCCCGTAATTTGCATATTGTGAAATGTATCTGGTATTGACAATTTTGCTGTTATATTAAGCTTCATTTTTTAGAATACAAAATAACAAGGGTCTATATAAAAATATATTACGAAAACAATAACTGTTGTACTTTTTTTGTGGCAGAGCCAGCTCAAGAAGACCAAGCAGACGTGTGTTTTTTCTCAAGGCAACATCAAAGTTGGTTCACAAACTTTAGTCTCTATTTATATGTATTATAATAATTACAAATTAGCATATATATATATATATATATATATATATATATATATATATATATATGTATGTATATGTATATTCCAGAAAAGTTGGGACGTTTCATGAAATGCCAAAAAATAAATATATAAATAAAAAAAATAAAAAAAAATTGTTATCTGTTCAATCTCTTTCAATTTTATTTATTCTGGCTTGATAAAAAAACAAACAAAAAAAAAAAAAAAACCTTCTCCTTTTCATGACTGGTCATACATTTTCAAAAGGAGACAGATCTGGACTGCAGGCATGCTAGTCTAGCATATTCAGTCTGCACCTACGAAATCACGCTATTGCAGTACATGTAGAATGAGACCTGGCATTGTCTAGATCTAATAATCATTGACTTCCCATGAAAGATGTCATCTTCATGGCAGTATATGTGTCTGTACAATCCCAATACATGCCTCCATTTTAATGGTACCTTCACATATATTACAGTCATCAATGACGTTTGTTCTGCTGCACCCCCATACCATGACAGGTGTTTGCGTTTGCATCTGTTGCTGATGAAATTCTGGATGGTCCCTTTGGTCTTTGGTACTGAGAACTAGAGGTCAATTTTTCCCAGAAACAAGCCGAAACATGGACTCGTCTGACCACAGCACACATTTTAACCATCTTTTTGACATGAGCTCTGGCCCAGACAGCCCCATGGCATCAATGCATAGCATTAATGTATAGCTTTCAGCTAGAGTAACAAAAATTCAAATTACATTTATTGATGCAGCTGCAGAATGTGTTAAGTGACAGCATTCTTATGACATACTCCTGAGCCCATGTGGCTATATTTAACACTGCAGCATGACGATTTCTTATGCAATGCCATCTGAGGGCTCAAAGGTCATCCACGTTGACCTGTCTTGCCCTACACAGACTGACATTTCTCTGGATTCCCTGAATCTTTTCACAATATTATGTGAGGTAGTTGGTAAAAAACAAAAATTATTTGTGATTTTCTTTTGAGAAATTACATTTTTGATTTGTTTGACACTTTTGTCATGAAATTTGGCACAAAGTGATGAGCCATGATCCAGCTTCACTTGTAAAGACTGAAATGCTCCTTTTATACCCAAACATGGTATCCTCACCTATTTCCATTTCACCTGCTTACTGTGAAGGGTTTCAAAACCATTTAATTAGGATATTCTATAACTTTCACTTTTATTTTGCCTCCATCCCAACTTTTTTGGAGTGTGTTGTAGCCATCAAAATCAAAATTTGTTTATATTTACAAAATACAATTAAAATTTGGCAAGTGAAAACATTGGAAATTTACTTTGGTCAGTTAAACAAAGGTTAAAGAGAATGAACAGATAACAAATTCTTGATTTTATAGCATTTCACAAAACTTTTCTGAAATTGGGGTTGTATAAATACAATATTTCTACCTCATACAGTGAGAATCTACATCAGATCATGCTAGGAAGTTATTTCAAACCTCACTGGTGTTTTGTAGTGATGCATCATTCATGAATAATTCATTCATTGTGTATGTGATATGACAAATGAATGAAGACTTTGGGTAGTAAAGTAATCATCTATGCTCCTCATGAATTATCTTTGGCTGCACTGTAATGACTTCCTAATTCAGAATATTATATTGCTTAGGTGGATGTGTTTGGGTAATTTGAGATTTACTCATCACTTGTGTCAGGCAGTACAAATGAGAATGTTAAATCATTAAGCTTTTATTTTGTCAGTTTTCCAGCAAATAAATATATGTGCTGCAAGCCCTGCAACACATGAAGCGTAGCATTGTGTTCGGTACTGTTACACTTGTGCATCTCATGATCCAGTGTTTTAATGGTAAGAGTAGTTCGAGAGTTGAGAGGGTTTTTGAACCAAGGCAAATTCATATTTCTTAACATGCATATTTTATAATGTAGCTGGTCTGAAATATCTATGGAAGTTTCTCAGACTAACTGTTTATGTGAAGATTTATTGCTCAGTAATAGTATGCTAATTATAGGGACGCCATCATGCACAAAGTTTCTGAGCTTTTCATAAATGCTTCCTCAATCCCACTGCCAAACTCAAACACTCACCTTCCTCTAGCTCATCCAGACTGGTAATCTTCTGTGATCCATCAATGGTAAAGATGTATCTGACCCCTTGTGGCAGATTGATATGGTCAGACAGAGAGCGGGTTAAGTCAGCCAGTAGAGCATCAAATGTGCGGAAACGGTCATTGGCCACTGCATACACGATGCCCTTGAAGTAGCGGTCACCATTGCGGTAGAATCGCACCTTTTTAGCCTTTTTCTCAGTGGTCAGAGCCTGGAGGGTGCGTGTACGGTAAAAACTGCAATGCGCGCTATGTGTGGGGCTGGGGAGACCGTTGGCCCGTCCGCCTCGTGGGGTACGAGATGCCTTGTCCCGCTCATCAAAATGGCCGAAGTCCAGCTCCATGGCAACATGTTCAGAGGGGGCATCCATAGTGGTGGTGAAGGAGGTCCTGTATTGAGGAATTATGGGTCTGACAAGAATGAGAAACCAAAAGAATTGAATCAGTAAATGTTATTTGAGGGTTATCAAAAAATACTGCACATAACAGTATTAATGATACAGAAAAATACTATTATTATTATTATTATTATTATTATTTTATTTTATTTTATTTTTTGGTCAAGTTTTATTTTTATGTGTGTTGAATTTATATGGTTTTATATGGAAAAAACTTCTATTAATATTTATAATATTATCAAAAAAAGTTTTATTTTAATGACCTGTGGTATAACCATTAAAATTATTTTCCTTAAACCTTAACTGTAAGTGTTTATATGAGCAATATCACACAACTATCCATGTGATATTACTCTGTATCTACATCACAGCTGTGATTTGGCCATAAAAAACAAGGCCAAAGGCCGAGAGCTGTAGGTAATCACAGCTAGCCTATACAGAGACATATTTCACAGCAACAAGTATGATATTGCATTTATACAACAGTTTGATGGCACAAGTATATACATAAATAAGAAACAACCACAGACTGCTTCTAAACATTACATGCTAATATCTGTGTATAAACAATGAAACCAGGCCCTATTTTCAACATCTAATGGCATAATAATGTAACCAAAATCACCAACAGTAGCATACAGACCATTTCTCAAAATGCTATTATTATATACTACTATTATTACTGTTATTATATACTACTAATTTCAAAATATTATAAAAAACAGTGTTAAAAATAGTATTATAAAAACAAATAAAATAGTGATTATATATGTTGTTAAGCAATTCAGTCAAAAGTACAAAGGCAGCACTCTGATTCACCATTAAAGTTATATAAAAATATAAAGTTATAAAAACAATATACACTCATAATATGATGTAATACTACAAAAATTATAATCGTAATCTAGGGTGACTATATGTGTCAATATTCCTGTACATATCCTGGCCAGTGAGAGCTATAGACAGCAGACGGCTCCTTATGCTTTTGAATTACTCTTGCGCATATTTGCATCACTTTGACCACTCTCTGTATATCCCACCTTCTCACACGCCACGATTGGTCAATTATGTACAATAACTGCATGTTATTGGTCAAACTACTGTAATTCTCAATCATTACCTTCGGCCAGTATGAAAAAAGAAAAAAACAAAGCCAGAACAAACCCTGGCCAGGACATGTCTGTGAAAAATGATGGTCACGCTACCTAACCTTCATCTCCATACCGTACAGCGTACCTTACGTCACTTACGTAACAAGTGGCCACTGCCACCCTGGAGCTCACATCTCGATAATAAATATTAAAAGATCTCTGAAAATTACATATATACATTTAATACATAAATACAAAAATGACAAAAGTAACATAAGTAACAAAAATCGTAGAAAATAAAAATAAAAACCTGTCCTCAAAGTCTGCCAGTCAAATTAACAATGATATTTCACCTGAAACACTGCAGCAAAAATCAATTTTTCAGTCCAAGCCTACCATAATCTAAGTACTACACATCTACACAGGCTCTCTGAGCATCACACATTCGACTGGCCTACATACAGCAGACCCACACACATTTCAATGTCACTCATGAGCTATTATTAAAAATTCCCTGTGGTGACACTCATTTGACACACACAAAACCCAAACAAAAGGAAACTTGTGGTATGGTCATTACTAGCCTTTTTATCAGGCAGTATTTAGCTGCAGTGAGACTGAAAACATGGAAATACACAAGTTTACTGTATATATACATTTATATAATACATGCCAGCATTCATAACATCATAAATGTACTCTTGAATACACGTAAATGTATCAGTTGTTCTTCACTAGCCAGTATCCATGGTAACAGCTACACAAGCTTTCCACGTTCTCTAAAAGGATACATGAAGCATGGAAACTACACGTCAGCATCAAATCATCCTTATTCATTAATTGCGAGAGCAGATTGTTTCAATAAACCAGATCTACAAAGAAGTGAGTTAAATTGTGCTTGCCAGAGCTCAACAGTAAGGTCTGCAATATACCTCAAGGCCAGTGAAAGATGCCGCAGACCGCTGATGATGGAATTGTCACTATCATGATTGTTCAGTGGTAGGTAAGCTGCTATCTGGAGATTTGTGATACATGATGATTTACATGCAAAAAATGTAACACGAAAATTTTATATTTCTCTCTTTCTAATTAAATTGCTTGTTAAAGGGTTTAGAAACTAACAGACTAAACTATTTGTTTCACAGAACTGTTGTTATTATGCATAATTTACAATGTCTCAAAATGAATGCATTTTCCTTTATATGATTTAAATGCACATATGTATTTTATTTAGACAGAAATGCAAATTTTGACTTCTCTTTTTTGTTCCACCTACAATATCATGGCACTAAAATCGATCCACAACCCACCGCTTTACCCTTTGCTTGCAGCTGTAAAAAAGGAAACAAAAAAGAGAGGCAGACATATATTCAGCCTCCCTTTCCACAGAAACATTATTGAGTGGGTTTTAATCTCCAGAAAAAAAGGCAGGTGTGAGCTAGTGAGAGAGGTTTCCAGGTTTGTAAAATCAGCCAGTGGTTGCTTTGAATGTAGTGCAACATTTACATGCACATGCAAATTTTGTCTTAAAATAATAAACAAATGGGCTAAACAACAACACTCCGTCAAAGTATAAATAACTAAAATACATAGCCTACATTCAAATTATTATACAATTCCAAAAGTCTACAAAAAAATGTGTGTAATTATTGGACAAAAAAAGACCATACACTCTTAAAAATAAAGGTGCTTTAAAAGGTTCTTCACAGCAATGCCATAGAAGAACCATTTTTGGTTCCACAAAGAACTATTCTGTCAAAGGTTCTTTAAAGAACCATCTCTTATAAAAACCAGGTCAAACCATTGTAGCCAAGTTTTTGGAATGTGGTAGCTGGTTTCTTGCTAGACCAATGTGCTCTATTATAGCTCGATGAAGATAACCTACAGGTCAGCTTTAGCTCAACCATCTGGATCAGCTTAAAGTGCTGACCAGTCTGGACCAGATAAAAAACATGTGAAACAAACTACAGCACTACCAGTTCTACCTGTCTGTGTCATAAATTAATAAATAAATAAATGTATACACTGCTGCTCAAAGTTGGCTAGAAGATATTTTCTTTCCCTTCTCTAGCTCTCTTTTAAACCTTGGTAAGCTGCCCCACTGTGTCTTCCAAGGGAGAATCCTCATCTAAACAGAATCTCGTAACTGACTGGTTTGGACCTCTTCATTAGCAGTGTGCACGACACAAAATAGCACTACACATATACAGGGCATACAACACGACTCAGAATTAATTTCAATATGGTCTGAATTTATCATTTTGCTAAAATAGCAATGCAATGTTTTAACAAGGATTAAAATACAGAGATACAGAGTAAAATGATCTATTAAATTTAAATAATGTTTTAGTTAATAAAGATTCCAAAGATTTTTGCACCAATATTTTGTCCAATATTTGTAACTTCATTGCACTATATCCACACCCTCCTTTACAACACGTAGTGTGTTTTGATATTTGAGATGACAAGCTCTGTGATAAAGCCATATGTGTGAATCCAAGTCAGATTTCCAGGCAGAAGATATTAAGGCTACTTCTACATTAATCCGGATACATGTGAAAACTGTTTTTTTCAATTTTTCCGTCCACTATAGTGTTTTCCAAAAGTTTCTTATCCAAACTGAAACACTGGAAAATGTATATGTATTACTACATATACGTAAAACCTCATAAAAACTCACTGGGATGATACAGATGGAACAGATGTAATATAAAGTTCACGTGCTATTCTTCTAGCAGGATCATTTTATTTAGCAAAATATCTCACCATTCAATAATGCATCCAAATCGCACTCAGTACTGTCACATTTTGCCACAGGACAGCAATTACGAGTAAACATTATGTTATCTTTGCACTACTTTTTTTACTACACTAATTACGACTACAACGTAACATATATTTAGAAACAGTGTGAAAGTGAATGGCACATAACAGCCAGAATACCAGTATAAACATAGATATCTATCGGTACAATATACATTACAAGATTAAACGTTCATCATTGTTTTTGAATACCTACATATTCACAGTCCACACTACAATGCAAAAACACAGATGGTCAAAAAAGAGAAAAAATATGCATTTTCAAATGTATTTAGACTAGGGTAGACGTAGCATAAAACAGCACAACCACAACAACTGCAACAATCATTTTAAGCTTGGTAATAGGTTTTTTTTTAGTTCACCCAAACATGAAAATTACGTAATTAATTACTCACCCTCATGTTGTTCTAAACCCATAAGACCTTTGCTTATCTTCGGAACACAAACGAAGATATTTTTGATGAAATCTGAGAGCTTTCTGACCCTGCATAGACAGCAATGGAACTACCACATTCAAGGGCCAAAAAAGGTAGTAAGGACAGTAGTAAAGGTAGTAAAATAGTTCATGTGACATCAGTTGTTTGACTGTAATTTTATGAAGCTATGAGAATACTTTTTGTGCACAATAGCGCAAAATAGTGACTTTATTCAACAATTTATTCTCTTCTCCCTCAGTCTCCGACGCATGTTCACAACAATGCCATGCATGCGTGTGGTGGTGCTGACGTAAGAGCTGGCGTTCTGACGTAGAACCCGGATGTGCTGCACCTTGTTTGCACATGCATAACAGACTTACTTGACATCTTTATCTAACAACAGTGTCAGAGTTGTTCAGAAAAAAAAAAAAAAAAACTCCTTGATTCCATACAACGATTACACACACGGTAAGGGGAATGCGACATCGTGATTCTCCCAATTTCAAATCTGAGTGTATCACTTTTTTTTTTTTTATTCTATGTGTAAATATATAAAATATTTTTAACATTTTATGACCTCTTTAATTTTTATTCGCCCACCATCTTGGTAGGATTTTCGTATTGAGCACAGTCTGAGATAACTTTATATTATACTAGATATCTTAAAGACATCATATGTTGCTGCCTACCTTTTGAAGCAGACACTGTGTTGAGAGAGAGCTTCTTTGGTGCCTAAAATGTAGTCTAGGTAGGCAGCCCACAAGGTCTTGGAACAGAGTTCCAGAGTTTCTGTCTGATTAAAGTCCAAACTTAGAGGGAGGCTGATCCTGGCCACGGTGCTCTAGTGGACCAGGGCCAGAACTTCTAAAACACAGCTGCTCTTTTTAAACAAAACTTTCTCTTTCTACCCCTCCACAAAAGAAATGAGAAATAAAAGAAAGCGAAAGAAAGAGAGTGTTAGAAAAGGACAGTTGTCTCTGCAGCAGTTCCAACTGTATCTTTTCACATCACCCTTTTCTGAAGAATGAAGTGATTAAGCAAGAGCAAGAATGTAAAAATCACTCACATAAACACACTAACGGAACACATGCTTGCTAATGTACTTGTACTGCTAGACATAAGGTACATGCATGGAAACTGGGGACCTATCAGTGGTCAAAATATTTTTAAAATCTATCATCTATCAGTCAAAACACAAATGACATTTTTGTTGTTGTTGTTGTGAGTTCCATATATGATTAAATTAATTATCATGTTTGCAGAACTGTATACTGTTCATGTATACTGTGTATGTGCGTGTATTATTGTTTTTTAATTTAGTAATTTTTTCCCAGTGGTAACTCTGCAGAACATTAAATATGCTATATTAAATATGCTGTTTCTTGGTTATATTTTTGTTTGTTTTATCAATTTAGTAATTTTTCATTAATAAAATGTATTTTATTAATAAATAAAATGTGTTTGTGTGTGTGCGTGTGTGTGTGTGTGTGTGTGTGTGTGTGTGTGTGTGTGTGCGTGTTTTTGTGACATATCAGGACACAAATTTGTATAATGACATGGGTATGACATAGGTAATACAAGGAGAGGGTGACTTATGAGGTCATTGCCGCATGTCCCCATTTTTCAAAAGGCTTATAAATCATACAGAATGAGGTTTTTTTTGAAAAAGTAAAAATGTGCAGTTTCCTGTGAGGGCTAGGTTTAGGTGTAGGGTTGGTATAGGGCGATAGAAAATATGGTTTGTACAGTATAAAAACCATTACGCCTATATAATGTCCCAACAGTTCACAAAAACAAACCAGTGTGTGTGTGTGCACCTGGTATTCATCATGTTATGGGGACCAAATGTCCCCACAAGGATAGTAATACTAGTACATTTTGACCTTGTGGGGACATTTGTGAGGTCCCCATGAGGAAACAGGCTTATAAATCATGCAGAATGAGTTTTTTTGAGAAAGTAAAAGTGTGCACAGTCTCCTGTGAGGGCTAGGTTTAGGTGTAGGGTAGGTGCAGGGCAATAGAAAATAGGGTTTGTACAGTATAAAAACCATTACGCCTATGGAATGTCCCCTTAAAACATGTAAACCCAACATGGGTGTGTGTGTGTGTGTGTGTGTGACATATGCCTTAATTTTAATAAACAATGGTCATCTGTCCATCTCTTTGTCATTGAGGTTCCCTGCCCCCAACAAGGCTTTTACGACTTATACTTGCTCCTCCCACCCACCTTCTGCTGTCCCAGCCATTTGTCAATATTCTCATTCTGTTACCTCACTCTTCCATCTGAGCACACATTCCCTTAAAATACTCCCCCATAACCCCCTAAACCAATACTGGATCAATAAAGCTACACCACTCGTTCCACTCTGCCCTTGTATTACACACACACACACACACGCACACACACTTCTATTCAAAGCTAAATCAATATCTGATTATCAGTGTCCTGATATGTTTTTAACTCTTTTTCTGTCTCCTGAACTGCCTGATGCCAATAGCCCTTGCTCCTTATTCCCTCTTTAGCAAGTACCATGATGTGATTTAGTCAATTAGCAGTTTTGTTTAAAATTTTGCCTGGAGAGGGACAGTAACTTAAATAACAATACAACACGTCTGATAAAGGACTATTGTCATACTGGGAGTTTAACACTATCCATATATGATTCCTATCTGTCCTTTTAGTTTTAATACTTTCTAAAATAAGTTTTTCATGCATATGTATACATACTCATAATTACAGCAGGTATAACGTATTACATTATATTTAAGGATTAATCTTAATGTAAGAGACCTTAAGAAACTCTGCACGCACAAACATACCATCCATGTTAAACACAAAACCTACATTAAAAAAAAAAAAAAAGCGTAAAATGTTGCTATCGTATTTTCTACGGTACGTTTTTTTACCGTAAATTTTACGGATTTTTTTTACAGTGATCAGTTTTACTTTCAAAATGTGCTATATTTCTGAGTTTAAAAATAATAATAATAATTTAGCTACATACATACATACATAATGTGTATTGAGTCTCTTTATGTCAATCAAGAATATAACATATTGCGTACAGTATATTTCCAGAATAGAGGCAGTCATTGCTCTTGCACCAAAATGGAATCACCATTAACCAGTATTTTCCACGCCCTAGGTGACATTAACCAAAAAGCTGTTTTCTGAGTAAGTTTAATATTTACATTTTGATTAAAAATGAGAAGGAATAATGCTCACAGGAACTAATATTTCAAGAATGTCAATAGGTTTTAATTTAATGTTCACTTTAATAAGGAAAACACTACAACATTAACAAATGTTCAGAAACTGAGATGAGGCTTAAAAATCAATACTCATCCAGCATTGTGTTGACACACAACATACATAAAGCATGGTTTATTAATCTAAAGCTTGACATGGCATGTCAAATCTATATCAGCATTTGAGAAGACAAATTAGCTCTTGACAAAGAAGACAAAAATCTATTATTTTTTCTAATTATTATTATTATTGTTGTTGTTGTTGTTGTTGTTGTTGTTGTTGTTGTT
>JAHKKF010532412.1:44588-56619 GCA_019740295.1 Labeo calbasu
TTATTATTATTATTATTATTATTATTATTATTATTATTATTATTATTATTATATCCAGTTCTTTCAGACCTTTGGGAGCAGTCAAACATTTTGGATGACAAACACAAATCCTTTAGGACTTGTCAAACGGCTAAGGTGCTTCCATCTCTATTGATTTATTTAGAGGAATCCTATAAAAGCTTGTCAGTGCTACCTACCTTGACGACACCTCAATTAGCTCCTTAATCAGCACCCACAGCCTGACCTCCACTATCTTTAGTCTGTAATGATGGGATTTCTGAGAGTTGGATTGCTACAAGTCAGTTTATTTGACTTCCTGACACCAATCCAAAATCAACACACACTGCACTACTGGACTACTGAACAATTTTATTTTCAAAGGGCCATTACATGGACTTACATTCCAACTATTGAAGGTTATGATGTAAAACTGCAATTTATCTTTTTTTTTTTTAGACTGAAATGGTTGTAGACATTGAGGTGGATGCATTATCTCCGATATATCTAAATTAGTAGTCAATACCAGGTTTTCATTGACCATTTCTTTTAGTTTTACCTACAGTACTTTGATAGTTATGGTGCTCTGTGTGGCTAATGTGTTGTTGCTAGTGGGTTGCTAGGTTGTTCTAAGTGGTCAACAGAGCCTTGTTATGTGATTACTAAGGTGTTCCACAGTATTAGCTTCCCACATGTCCAGATGATATTCTATTTTCTCAGTATGGCTTGGGTCCCTCCATCACTGTAAGTGTATGAGATTTTTATCTGTATAATTTCTGTTATAGATGTATTTTTACCATTTGTTTTCCAGTGGCTAGTTGTTATTATGTGTTTGTTGTACACAAATTTTATAGTAGGGTTGTCTTGCCAATAAGGCGGTCTGTGGTATTTAGACCTGGGCTTGTGTCCAGTGTGACTGCGAGAAGGGATTGCAACAGCTTTTCCAATTAAAGCCTGGCTACTACCCCTCGTCGCCTCACCTTGGAATAGACACAATAATGCTAAGAAATCTGTAAATAAAGACACACCGGACACCCTAAAAGTATACAGCTGAGAGAATTTGAAAAGTCACACAAACACACATATTCAGATGTGACATTCAAGAACAATCCAAGGTCGATTTGATAAGTCTATGTAAAATGTTAACGTGACACCTATGCCTGAAGTGGCCACAGATTTGTGCTGATTATGGGGTTTGTTATTGTCTAATCCTGTGCCCTGTGTCTCTCTGTCCCAGTAACAAAAAAGGGATTACATCCTTGTTGTGGTCACACAAAGACACTACACACCTTGAGTGCTTTTTTATGGCCATCAGTGGTGCAGAGGGGAATTGGGCCTGCTCCACAGCTGACACAAGGGTTCCTACACTCAAATGCACTCTCATACACCACAACCCAGCAACTATGATCCACTGACTCAGCAAGTTACTTAGTGTCATCCAGATATGCCGGTTCATGACAGCATTAGAGAAAACACCCCTACTACTAGGATATGCAACACCCATTGTACATTAAAGTAATGACAACTGAAAATTCTGTCATCATTTACTCACTTTCAACTCATTACTAACCTTTGTTCCTCCTTGCGGGACAAAAATAGAAGTTTATCAGAATTTTTAAGCTACTAGCTCTGTGCAAATGGCATTTAAATGCTACATATTTTCAACAAATGGCGTATATGTTCTTCACACAAAGCTAACATATTTTAAACATAGTATATAAATCTTTTGGACAGCTATTACAGTGTTTTTTGTCCTTTTTTGAAGCTTGACACTCCCAGTCCACATTTATTATTATTTTCTGAAAAAGAGCTTCTTGTTTCTGCCTAAAATCTTGTTTTGTTTTTTCCACAGGGAAGAAAGTAATACAGATTTTTGGTGAACTATTAAAAAGAACGAGAAACCTCCATTGGTATTTTGAAGGTAATCACAAGCCAATTTGTGAAATACTGCTGTTTCAAGACGACAGGTTCAAACTTTTACCATTGTACTGTTGAGTTTTTTTTGGGTAATAAATTCTGATGTCACACTGTGCTGTGGTGTATAGAGTCCAGTAACACATCACACACTGAATCACAGGATAAAATTGGTCATAGTGAAAGCAAATGGTCTCCAGGGGCAAGTCTGTATGCCACACTCCCCCCATCCACCCACTCGGAGTGCTCTGCGAGCCTGTTTCATTGTGTCTCTTTGGCACATGCTGCATTACAGCAAATTCAGGATGGGGCTTGTGTCTCACACTGACACACACTGCAACCTACACAAAAGTACCCTACAATTTGAAGCACCCAAAAGCAATAAAGTTTTGCTCACATTTGCTACTAATACCGCAAATGTAAAATAAACTAAT
Organism: Labeo calbasu; assembly: GCA_019740295.1. NCBI lineage: Eukaryota > Metazoa > Chordata > Actinopteri > Cypriniformes > Cyprinidae > Labeo > Labeo calbasu. The sequence goes on from JAHKKF010532412.1 coordinate 46,934, forward strand.
TTGAACAAACCCAAAAGCATTCTAATAAGAATTTTCTTGTAAGATTAAAAACATATTTTAAATCAGATCTTTTAGATCTGTGCACCCGATAAGACTATTAGGATTCTCAATATCCTTCTTGGATATAAAAAGAAATTTAAATAAAATCTTTCAGGATTTTAAAAGTCCTACAGCTTCCTTTGTGATTTCATTTAACTGTCCAGTAACAACATTTTATTCTATTAGTTACAATAAATCATGTTGTAATTTAAGTGTATCCATAAGATTATTAGTATGGGTTTAAGAATCCTGTACACATTCCTTCAGAATTTTTTTTTTTTTTTTTTGTGACCAGGGTAAATTGTTCCATATATATATATATATATATATATATATATATATATATATATATATATATATAATTTTATGTATGCATGCATGCATGTGTGTATGTATGTATTATCCTATTTAAAGCTATTTTGGCTTATTTTAATGTTGTAATAATATGTATTAATATGCATTTTGCATAGATAGATAGATAGATAGATAGATAGACATGGGTATTAGGGCTGCCTCGAATCTGAAACCACCTGAATGTTCACCCACTGACATTCTCAAAAATCATTAAAGTTACTCACTAAACATCAGCATTATAACATGACATACGTTTCGATTTATACGACACGTTTTCTTTTAAAGTAAAAGTATACCGGTGTTTGACTTACCAGTGGTACTGTGAGCTGCTGCTGCTGTTGTGTGAGTGAGTGTGGGTGGGCGTGGATGCTGCAGGATCGCGTTGCGCTCCGTGTCTTTGTCTGCCGCTTCAGCTGCTGCTCTAACTGTGATGAATCCCTACACCGCGCGGTCCTAACGCCGCCCAACACACGCCTACTGCAGGCTGGCCACAAACATCTGCATTCATGTGTCAATAAACTAATAAACTGTCATAACCTTACCTTGGAGCCGAACGTACTGCAGTCAAATGTTATTGGCTGTTGACTACACAATTATTGACTTCCCACATAATACTTCCCACTATTTGCAATCAATAGTTTAAGAAAGAGTAGGCTATGTAATAATAAACACTTCACTGGAATACCACATTGCGTGTGTAATTTTTAAAACGTTCGGTTATCATCTTAATTGTTATTTTTTACTATAAAAGAATAATTGACCTAAACTGTAATGACATGAGCGTGAGTAAATAATGACGGAATCTATCTCTTTAATAAAACTACCAATGAGTCAACAGAACCTAACCTTGTTGTGGAATGCACTGCAGTTAGATTGTTCAGATGTTCAATGTTTGGAATAGAACAGAATGTATGCTGAAATTCTGGTTACCATACAAAGTAATACCTATATGCCAATATATTTGATTGTTCCTCTTGTGTTGGCTCCATGCAAATTCACTGACAAAAGAACTGATGTCATTTCTGATATAAAGAATTTGAAGGAGTATGAAAGACTGCTGCAGCATACTATAATCATTCACATGACACTCATTTCCTGTCTGCCTGACAAAATTTTTATTCCTTGATCTAGTTTAACCTCACATTTGCATATTTGTGGCCATTTACCTCTGTTTACATAAGTAATCCTGTGCTGACAAAATTTGAATTCCCTGATCTAGTTTACCCTATGTTTGCATATTGGCCACCATTCACCTTAGTGAACATGAGCAATATTGTGCTGTTTCCAAGCGTCTTTTTACATTATTTTCAACACAGGTATGTGCCATGCTATTGCTATTAGTATTTAGTGAGTTTTAGCACATCTGAAACATTGTATTCATCATCATCCAGGACCAGGATATCAATGACCTGTAGTCAACAAAATTTGATATTTGTCAGTGACACTAATGCTCATTCAGGTTGTTTTATACACATTACTTTAAATTGATATACTTACAAATGTCAATACACAATAAAATATAAAACAAAGCTAACTCCTGGGCAAGATAAATAAATAAATAACCGCATTAAATACAGGCCAAGCAATGTGGCATTTGGCACGGGAGTGGCATGGAACAAATAATGAGAGATCCATGTACAATAATAGAAGGTGACGTTTTTTATGTTATTAACTATATAGTAATTATTTTTATTTTTAATAACAGGACAATTGAAAGGACAATTTGTGTGTATTACTGTTTTGTCCTGATAATGGCTGGGTTTTAGAATTCATAAATGGGTCTGTTTAGTGATTAAAATCTAGTAAACATAATTAGTAATTACTAACCAGATACATTTATGGAGTAGCTTTCAGCAAAATGCATTCAGTGTTTTCAGAGCCTATTTTTCAGCTTCTTTTTTTTTTTTTTTTTTTTTCTTAGAAAATGTAAAAACTGCATTAATTGTGTAAAAGCACAGTAAACTGTAGGACTGAAACTTTTTATTAAGGGACAAGCACAGAAGGTGCATAGGCACCTATTGTAATTGCTGACATTCTTCTTCTTCTTCTTCTTCTTCTTCTTCTTCTTCTTCTTCTTCTTCTTCTTCTTCTTCTTTCCCTCAGGAAATCTACAGCAGCCCAAAGAACCCTTTGCGGGAAAGTTATAGAATTTAGTGCACAGATAAAGGACAGTCTCGACATTAACCATAGCAAGTTTGGAGTCTTTAGCTCAAACCATCTAGCATCACCAACAGCTCAAAGTTGCACTAATATTTATACTAATAACTTCTGAACTGTAAACTTAAGACGTAAAATATTTTTTTCCTCTGATTCCTTGGCTCGTGCCGAGTTAAACAGAAACTACTTTTTCGAACTTATCCTACCTGTTCCTGTCCTACGTAAAAATAAAAATAACTTTTAATTTGCTAATTGTGACTCGTTTGGTCAGCACTGTTCACATATTATTCTCAGGAGGAAGCACGTGAGGAGGTGGTAAACGACAACAACACATGCACAATGTTTAAGATGGTATGGTAAGTATAAACACATGAATAAGATATGGGTCACAACTGAAAGAACTTGTAAACGGACAGCCAAAAAAATGTAGGCAACAAATCAGAATTGGGCATCAAGACCTGCAATGTAAAGGAGGGATTTCTTATATCAGCGGCTGTGGTAAGATGTGATATCTGTTAGATAAGAGCAAGACATCATCCCAAACATTCTATTTTTATTTGTGTACCTTCCAAATAACATTGAAACGTTGTACTTTTGTAAAATAAATGAATAAATAAACAAACAAACAAAACGCACTTGCCGTCTTGATCTCTGTGAACCTCGTACTGGAATGAAGAAAAACTCATCACCACTGTCTACTTGTCACTCAGACATGAGAAATATATTTATAGAAACCTTTAAGTGTTTATGTTTTGCTTATTTGACATTAAATGCATTATAAATGTCACTTTGGAATATAAAACATAGCATGTTTGAGAAGATAATAAAACGCGAGGTGTAGTCCAGAAAATACAGTATAACAAATTATTTTGCAGACCCCTTGCCTTTGCGTCACGGACCCCAGTTTGGCACAGTGCCACCTAGTGGTCAGGAGATCTGAAAAATGTATATTTTTGCTTATAATTTTGGGCAGTTTGGGCAAAAATCACAAAACTGGTCTCTTTAGATTCTGTACAGCATGCAGTGTCAAATAGTACCCAAACGATTTCCCATATCAGCCATTTTGGGCATCAGCCATTTTTAATTTTGCCATAAAATGCTATATTTTATGAAAGCATTAGTGTATCGTTACAAAACTTGATATGTGTTTTCAGCACCATGCCCTGATGGCAGTTTTGGGGCAGCGCCACCCTGTAGTCAAACGTTATAATAAAATTTCCAAACATGCTGATAACTTTTGATTAACGGCACATTATTGTACCATCCCAAAGAGGCACAAAATCACTTTCACAGACTTTTACATTAAATTTTCCCACCTGGTGGAATGACCTGCTCAACTCAATCCGAGTCATCTTCAAGAATTGGCTAAAAACACATATCTTCCATGTTTATTTGACCTTCTAACTCTAGCATTCTCTATTCTAATTCTATTCTAATTCTATATAAAAAAAAGACTTGCACTCTATTCCTTTACTAACTACATGTTCCCGATCTGTCCTTCACTCCAACATTGTGTTGAGTGTACGACACTAGGGGTGAGTTTGATAGTCTGTCTCACCATGGCTGATTTCTTTTTCGGAGCTCCTAAACGGGCAGAATGGGCAGCGGTAGCATCGCTAGGAGGGCGTGAGCCATTTGAAGCTAAGGCTTCGGCTGAGCAGGCCTCTGCGGGGGGCTGATTCTCAGTTGGAGGCGGATGCTAAAATGGGGGCCGTGCTTAAACAGGCAGCCAAGGAGATCGGAGTCCCAAACCTTCAGGGCTGAATAATAGACTTATGGGTAACAACCGTTGCGCTCGTTTCCAGTGCCTGTTTCCCGGAAGTGCGCGAGAAGGTGACGAAATTGCGGAAAGCTCTGTTTTCGGCCAGAACGTGATATACCAATTCCTCCTCCTTCACCACCCTCGATGGGGGTCCAGCAAGGGGGCTTATGGAGGTTCCCCAAGCGGCGAGGGTGATTGCGGTGCCATCCCCGCAAAACGCCGCCACTTGACGGGATTCCCCCAAGCCTCTTGTCCAGGGCCTGCAAGTTCTCTCTCTGCAAAGGCTTACATGGCTTCTGGTCAAGCTGCGTCCACCCTGCACGCCATGGCCATCTTGTGGGTGTACCAGGCCAAGATGTTATGAGATCTGTACGAGGGTGGTCCCAACCTAGAGGACCTGCATTCAGTGACCGATTACGCTTTCTGAGCTATGAAAGTTGCGGTGCAGGCTCTGGGAAGGGCACTGTCCACTTGTGGCTTAACCTGGCGAAAATGCGGGAAGTTAAGAAGTCTGCTTCTCGGACACCCATTTCCCAGGTTGGTCCATTCGGCAACACCGTGGTAGAATTTGCATGCCAGCTCTTCACGAAAAAACAACCCTCGCCTCTCGTCGCCACGGACGGCCCCCTGCAGAACTACTGAGGCCCCGCAATAGGTCTGCGGCCAGACCCGGCCAACAGTCAAAGTTTTCGCAGGAAGGTGGCTCGTCAGTAGATTACCTAGAACCCTCAATAGGTTTCTAAGTATTCGTCAGATGAGCAACCCAGAGGAGGCGGGCTAACTGACCTATCCAGATAAACTCTCGGCACGGGGATGAGAGGTGGATCTAGCCCCATTCTGACCGTCTGTCATCCGGCAGACAGCCACTACATGGTCAGTAAGAGCATTCCTCCTCCTCTTGGTTATCTTACAGCACTATGGCCCTCCATGAGACGGCCAGATGCTGAGACTGGTGTCTCTACATGTTGACAAAGGCACCCTGTGTTCCTTGGGGCTTTTCATCTCCAGGCACAGCACCTTTTGCTCTATTCAGCCACGACATCCCCACTCCAGGTATGTCGGATGTAGTTCCTCTGAGACTGCTAGTGCAGTCCCAAGATGATTAGGGGCCCCAATCCCTCCCGTTGACGTCTCAGGACCACCTGGCTCGGTTACGCAACTCAGGTTGCGAGGCGTCCACCAAGTCCTATGGCATTTTCCTACAAAGTCGGCTCAGGGCAAGAATGCTATGGTCCTTCAAGCGGAAATCGCAACCCTCCTGGAAAAGGGTGTGATGCATATGAAACTGACTTCATACCCAAGTCCCGAGATAGGCATTGCGCCCAGGCAAACATCGTGTGTACATCACAATTTTGTGTTGCAAACCTTCAGCCCTTGGGGACACATTTTTGTTTCTACGGGCAGGGGTGCCCTTGGAACAAGTGTCCAGATGCACTGTTGTCACAACAGTTACTTCCAAGTCAGGCTGGGGCGCCGTGTGCAACAGGCATGCAGCCTCAGGGTTCTGGTTAGGCCCTCGGTTGCTTTGGCATATCAATTGCTTGGAGTTGTTGACAATTCTTCTGGCCCTGAAAAGGTTTCAGCCCTGTTTCGGCAGGAACCTCGGAGCTCATGCTCCTATCATCAATCCCTCCCTGGCACATTCCTCTGAGAAAGAACCTCCTTTCTCAGGGAAAGGGCACAATCTGGCACCCCCGCCCAGATCTCTGGAACTTGCATCTATGGTCCCTGGAGGCGACCAAGAGGACTCCAGCAATTTTCCACCTGCAGTGGTAAGCACTCTTATGCAGGCCAGAGCCCCCTCCACTAGGCGGCTGTACATCCTGGAAATGGCGCTGGATAGGCACCTTTCTGCTTCTACACCCAAGATCCATGTGGCAGCTAACCATGACTTGGCAGAAGGCAGATCGGTGGGGGAGCACGATTTGTTTAGCAGATTCCTTAGAGGTGTCCAGAGGTTGAACCCTCCCAGGCTGCATCACATCCCCTCTTGATCTGTCTGTGGTCCTTCAGGCCTACAGTAAGATCCGTTGAGCCCCTTCAGTCAGTTGGTTTCTGTGCCCTCTCCTCGACACAACGTCTCCGTGCACTCCATCAGGAAACAAGGGTTACCATACGTAACCGAGACGTTTTCTTAAAAAAAAAAAAAAAAAAAAAAAAAAAAAGCTAGCTTCTCTATTCTTTTTGTATTCTATTCATTTTTCTTTCTATTTATTATATAATTGATAAGTGTCTTTGCTGTGATGTGTTTTGTGTCTTTGTTTTGACAGCTCACCATGTGCTCGTTGTCCGCGTGGTTATTCTCCGCCCCCCTTGTGTTCTTGCTTGTTAGCTCTTCGGCTCTCACGGGGTTCTCATTTAGCTCATTATCATCTTCCCTTGTAGCTTCCTGTGTTTCTCTGTCTCTCGTCAGACTGTTATGGTTTATTCCTTTGTTCTGACTGCCAAAACTATTATAGTTACGAGTCTTGTCTTGTCTCGCTCAGGCTCCAGCTAGCTGCAAGTTTGTTCTGCTGCTCCTTGTGTGTTCAGGTTTCCGTGGACTATTCTCTGCCCTCGCTCGGATTAACGAGCCCCGGTTTGTCGGCTTTGTCTCCGCCACTGCTGTCGCGGCATCCGCCGGCCACTTCTCCCATCCCTTCCGGGATATTGGACTCTATTGATCACGGACTGTCTGCTGAAGCGTTCCACGTTTTCCCTGCATATTTGCTCTAATAAAAGTCACTGTTGAACCCGCAACTGAATCCTGCCTATTCCCTGACAGAACAGTCTGACCAGCGATGGATTCAGCGGGATCTTTTCAACCTCGATGTTACGCCACTGAGGAGGCTAAGGTGGCTTATGTTCTCACGCTTCTCTCGGGCCGTGCCTGTGAATGGGGAATTGCCGTCTGGAATTCGCGGGCTCCCTGCTGTGCAACTTTTGAGGATTTTCGCCAGGAGATGGCGAGGCTGTTCGATCGATCAGCTCGGGGAGATGAGGCGGCAGCTCAGTTGTCTCGTCTGTGTCAGAGAAGGAGCTCTGTCACCGAATATGCTATTCAGTTCCAGACTCTCGCGGCTGCGTGCGGCTACGCGCCAGTTTCCTTGAAGGGCTGGATCACGCCATCGCCGACGAATTGGCTGCCTTGGATCTTCCCCGTGAGTTGGATAATGTCACAAATCTCGCTCTCTGTGTGGAGGGCCATCTCAACCGCCGCCACATACGCCGTCAACCCACTGCTTCGTGGCGCCACCTGGAGGCTCCTCCCCTCGATGCAACGAATTCTGAGCTGACGCCTCAGCAGAAACAGGAGCGTCTTATCCAGGGATTATGCTTTTACTGCGGCAAGACAGGCCATTTCGTCCTTCAGTGCCCGTTAAAAGCCAAAGCCCTTCAGTAAAACGGGGAGTCTTGGTGGGCGCTTCTAGTTCAAACTCTCCAGCTACACGCACCCAGCTGTCCTTTCGACTTTCGTCCTTGCTTCCAGGGAGAGTCACACACAGGTTATGCCTTTCTGGATTCAGGAGCTGAGGGGAACTTCCTGGATTCTGCCTCGGTTCTCAAGTGGAATATTCCTACCTTCCTCGCCAAGCCCATTACGGCATGGTCGCTAGAGGGCAATCCCCTCACCACCATTACTCACGTCACCTTTTTATTTCTGGTAACCATCAAGAAGATATAGAACTGTTTATTATTGATTCTCCTAAGACTCCTCTGATTTTAGGACTTCCGTGGCTACTACAGCACAACCCGCATGTAGACTGGGCCAATAATGTTATTTTAGCCTGGAGCCAGTCCTGTCATGTGTCTTGTTTAGGTGCTGTCCTTCCTCCTGTCTCTGTGTCTTGTGTTGCACGGGTGGACCTTCCTGACCTGACCAGTGTCCCGGCGGATTACTACGATCTTCGCTCTGTCTTTAGCAAGTCCCGGGCCACCTCGCTCCCTCCGCATCGCCCCTACGACTGTGCCATATATCTCCTCCCAGGCACTTCTCCGCCTAGGGGTCGTCTGTATTCCCTATCTGGCTCATTCGTCATTCCTCCTCTCCCGCCGGTGCGGGGTTTTTCTTCGTTCAGAAGAAAGATGGCTTCCTGCGTCCCTGTATTGATTACAGAGGTTTGAACGACATTACTGTAAAGAACAGGTATCCCCTACCTCTAATGTCTTCTGCTTTTGAATTGTTGCAGGGAGCTCAAGTCTTCACCAAATTAGACCTCCGCAACGCCTACCATCTGGTGCGTATTCGGGAGGGAGATGAGTAGAAGACGGTTTTTAACACCCCCTCGGGACACTATGAGTATCTGGTTCTTCCCTTTGGTCTTACCAATGCTCCGGCCGTCTTTCAGGGTCTCGTCAATAATGTCCTGGGTGACATAATCAAAAATTTGACGTGTGCAGTATGTGGGATTTAAGAGATTTATTTATCATACAGTGTAAATAGCAGTGATGATGTTCTTTGATAATGTTATTGTTGTTTGCTCATTTTCTGTAGCTGCTTTTGGAATAACTAAGGAAATGTTAGCATTGTAATTAATAACTTACAATGTTTTTTATGCATTTGTTGTCATGTTAAATACAAATTAAGTTATATTAAAAAAATAATTTAAAAAAAAAAAAAAAACATTAGGCTGCTTTTAGCCTTATGCTGAAGCTGGTTTTAGGCAATGAAACTAAGTATGTAAATAATTAAATAAATTAGCACGATAATATAATGTATTGGCAATCTCGCAGGCTGACGTTAGAATCCAACACTACTGTAGCGTCAGCTATACCTTAATATATCCTTAACTATAATGGAGCAGAGAGAACTTGCTGCTTTGGCAAGGGGCATGGCAGTACTAAAACACTGTCTAAGCTGTTCGCCAATCACAACGCACTGGGACAGCTAACCAATCACAACACATTTCTTTTTTCGGAAGGCGGGCCTTTGTCAAAACCGGAACTAATCGAGCCATTTGTGCCAGGCTGGGGAGAAAGGTACTGTAATAATGTAAATTATGTGAAAAATAATGTGTTTTTTGAATCACCAAGCATGAGAGCATGTTCTGGCACACCCCCAAAACAAAATCAACACTTTGTAAGAGAGCATAATAGGACCCCTTTAATCATTAATAATGAAATTTCAAAAAATGCTTTTGATTTGCATTGAAAACCTACTTTTTTGAACTCCTCCTAGATCACTTGTCTAATTTTCACCAAATTTGACTCTGATCATCTTCAGATCATGCCATTAAAAAGCTACGGATTTAGTGTTGATAGACGAAATGTTTATCATTTAATGCCAAACTGCATCTGTGTCACGAATCTGGTCGGTGTCCTGTTCTCCGCTCACCACCAGATGTCACTCTCACCTCACTTACACACTCTGACTGTTGCACTACACCCCAGACTA
>JAHKKF010532412.1:56669-71238 GCA_019740295.1 Labeo calbasu
CCAGACTACATTCCCCATCAGCCATTGCTCTTCTCCCGCGTCCAATCAGAGACAGTATAAAAGCCCCGGTCCTCCCACTTGCAAACCACGGATTGTTAAATTGTATTGTTGTGTTGTTAGCGTTCCCTAGTTTCCCGAGTTCCTAGTCTCCTCGTTCCCGTGTTTGACTTCTCGCCTGGTCTATCGTTTACTCTCCCTGGATTATCTGTATTGCTCCCGTTCGCTCCTGTTCGACCCCACGCCTGATTCACGGACTTCTATTGTGCATCGCCCTAATTTACCTGCTTGCTGTTGTCTCGACCCTGCCTGCTCAACTATGTATCTGTCTCGTCCAAACAATAAAAGCTCGCAAATGGATCCGCTCGCCTCTCGTCTCCTTCCCATTGTAACAATCTGAGGTTGTATCTCTGCAAAGCTTTGACATATTGGCTCAAAACTTCCCGTGTGTCATCATCACGTAACACTGGCAACGCAACATCAATTTGGTAACAGTGACACCTATTGCTTTTCGTCTGATCCTCACTGCCATGTTGGTCCTCATTCTGCCTCTGTTGTGCTTGGCTCCTTAATTGCTGTATGGCTCCTTAATTACTATGTTGTATACTTGTCATTATTTGAAAATGTATTTGTTTACATTTTTATTTAATGTGGTTTTTTAGTGTATAACAGCATAAATGTACAAACGTGCACTTGTAAAAAATAGTCTTTTTTTTTTGTTTTTTTTATGCTTTGAAAAGTTTGTTTAAAAGGGGGGATACAGTCATTCATGGCTCATTATACAGATATATGACCTCTTCACTTCAAAGATTCCAAAGCACTGAGCAAATAAGTCCTGTGGTGTGTCAAAGCAATAATGAAAGAAGATTAACTGCAATGTTCAGCACTGAGTTGTGATGTGATGCAGTGTGTGATGGGCAGGTTTGTGTGTCTACCTGTTTCTCTATACAGTATATGATGACAGTAAGCGTGTGTTTGTGATGAGAAAGTCTGACCATTCTTATCACTTCCAGACTCTAGACCTACCTGTGATTTGTAATTTTGTCATACAGATGCTCATCTTGGTGAAAACAATAGCCAAAAGAAAAGGCTTTGTCTGTTCCAGCAATGTCATTCTGACACATAAAACCTTGTCATCCCCATCCCTTCTAATAAAGTTTAATTGTGTAATTTTCTCATCTCTAATAGCACAATGAAAATAATAAAGCAGAACATTTTTTCACACACTCACTGGACATAATAAAACATTTAAGTATGCTAATTATTTTGTGGACAGTGGTTCAGTAGGTGTTGTTAAAATACATTTTGTTGGACACTGGAAATTTAAATTAGAAGATTTTTCCATTTTTTTCTTTTTTCTTTTTTCCTTTTTTTGCTCTTATGACATGATTAAGTACCTATTGTTCTCTCTTTTTTACTCCCTAAAAACACAGGAAGCATTTTATCACTAGTTGGCCTAAGACTGACATTTTATGTTTATCTATGTAATTTGTCATTTTCAAGCTGCCATGTAGCATTTTTCTTTTCTCAAACAAGTATATGTCCTCACAAATAGGCTAAATGAGTAGTATTTTTTTAGATATTCTTATCCATGAAATGGTTATCAACTTAACTGTACAGTGAGCAACTTGAATGTGATCAATATCAATTAGTTTCTGCCATGACGATAAATTGACATTCCCCAAAGAAAACACAAAACTAAAACTAAAATAACAGGGCTTAGTATAAATGATCTTTTATGGTCAGTTTTCTTTTTCAGGTCAACTACTATCGTGGCAGAGCAGCAATTTAAAGACATATCTTGCTAAACAAGTCAAATTAGCTGTCATCATTTACTCCACCCTCTTGACATTCCAAACCTGTATGACTTTTTTTTTTTTTTTTTTTTTTTTTTTTTTTAGGTCCCAACAAAGAATCATCTACTTATGGTTTAAATGCATACAATCATTTAGACAGAATATGTATGATTGTATACTGTTTTATAATGTACAACAATACACTGAGATGCAAATAAACTCTACCATTATTTGCACTAAGTATAGCACCTATCACTATTTCACTTAGTGTAAGTTTGAATTCATATATTACAGGTGTATGTTCAATTAAATAAACACAGGCAACATCAAAATTGGCTACATAACATTCTTAAAGGGGAGCGTATAACCTCACAAGCGCTATATGTGAATTATGTAATGTTATGTGTAACATCAAGTCTATTAATTATAATATTGTCATGATTATGTTCTGTTAAATTAGTTCCTGTCATGTCTGTATGATTTCAAATTAGTTTTTATTATTATTGTTTAGTGAAGCCATGTCCACCTGTTCCTGTTTAGTTCCCTCATTTACTATCTGTGTATATATACTTCCTGTTCTCTTCAATCCTTTGTTAGTTATTGTTTGTGTTGTACGTGGTTGTAATTCTCCTGAAGACTTTTGTTTTTCTAATAATCTCCTTTGCTGTGCGATTCCTACAACCACCTATCCGTGGCAAATATACATACACCAATATTCAAAATTACTCTGCCTCTTATTTTACCTTTTGCCTAATGTCACCAACTTATGAATGTTGTTACTTTAATAATAATAATAACTTTAATAATCTGCTAATAATGCCTGTTCACGGCAAGAATAATAATAAAGATAACTACGACAATAATCATATTAGTGTCCAAACCAACACACAAAAATGTTGTTTAAAATGAAAAGATCCAACAATAATTAATGTGTAAATAATTATGTTGTTATTCTCACAGAATTATATAGATTATTAAAACTGTATAGTCATTTATATAGTTATCATCCCTAGTGTGAACTAACCTTAAGTCTAAACACTACATATTGACCCAGACGAGTTTCAATATGATTATTTATGTATTTATTTATTTATTTATTTATTTTTAATAAACTAACCCCTTGCCAGGCTCTGTTTCTTTTCTAGTGGCTCCAGATGGCTTCTGCCATTTCTTCTGGGTGGGGCAATCTGTTTTTGGGTGCCTCTCTCTGCCTCTTCAGTCCTCAGCTGTCTCTGCATTCTCAGCCTCTTATACCCGGCTCATATCACACATTGCTCTGATTTAAGCTCACCACAATCTCTATCACACTTCCATGCAGCTGCTGCCTTCTCAAGGAAATGGAGATAGAATGCTGAAATTTCTTGAAATTTCTAAAAAATATCAAATAAATATTCAGTTTTTGCATGTTGTGAAGACAATGTGAGTGGTCCTTGTGTTTTATGGGTGGTTGTCATGGTGTTGCTATGCAGGTGATAATGTGTTCTAAAGGAGGCATTTACATGTTGCTCTCTGCTTGCTTGGGTGTTGTTATACAGTTGTAAGCTATGTTCCTAAAGATGCACATATACACTATGTACTTATGCACTTATGTACTCAACAGTGTAGTGTATGAATTATGTAAGGGTATTGTGTTATTTAGCATCCGAGTCTGATAGCCCCCCAGCCCCCCAGTGATCCACATATCTGTCAAGCTAGCTAATGATTTTTAATGTGTGAATTCTTGTTAAAATGCAGTTATATTATGGGCTTGGCAAAAGTTTTGCTTGTAACGGAGCAGTAGTGGAGCACTCTCAGAGCGAGTAAAAACCATGACGCTCCGACTTTCAAAAAATCTACTCCTTGCTCTAGTCAAAAATCATGTTGCTCCACTCCCCTCTCTGCTCCCACTCCACTCTGCTCACATACTCTGGTTTCAGAGTAACATTCGTGAATGCCAGCACCCAAGGTTTCCCAGCAGAACACTGACCAGAGCATAGCATTGCCTTTTTCCCATAATACACCCTGTTGCCATCTCTTCCTCAGGTATATGATGCACTCACCTGATCACTCACCTGATCTAAAACAAAGCATAATTCATCAGACCGAGCAATCCTGTTCCATTGCTCCATGCTCCAGTTCTGATACTCACATGCTCATTGTAGGCATTTTCAACAGTGGACAGGGGTCCTCATGGGCACTCTGACTGACCTGTAGCTACACAGCCCAATATGCAGCAAACTGTGTTTCTAACACCTTTCTATCATGGCTAGCATTAAATGTTTTAGCAATCTGAGCTACATTAGTTTATGTGTGTGATCAGACCAAACTTCACTCGCCATGTGCGTCAGTGAGACATGACCCTGACACCGGTTTACCAGTTGTCCTACCTTGCACCAAACTTGGTAGGTATTAACCACTGCATACCAAGAACACCACACAAGCCTAGTAAAAAAGTAATAGATTTAAAATGCATTTATTTGATAATAAGTATTTAAATCTAGTAACATATTTACTGACATATCACTCAAGACCTACTGATATAAAAATTGTAATTAAACTTTATTTGGAGTACTACTTTTGCACAATGCTCATTTCTTAATACTAAGCCTAAAATATGTTTTAATGTCAATATTGATGAGGATTCTATGATCTTTAAATAATATCGGTCTTTAAATGCTAAATATATAAAGTGTTCCTAAAGTATACTTGCAATAGTTCCACTTTAGCACCATCAAATATATTTAAGTATATCTTGAGTTGGACAGCACTACTTCCGCACAATTAAAGTGCATTAAGAACAAAATTAGTTGTTCCAGTTAACAGACTTTAAAGTAAAATTGCATTGTATTTTTATTAAGTACATAGTATGTAAATGCATTTGTAGTATACTCAGCATGAAATAAATGCATTTTAAATACATTTTTGTATATTTATTTTTAAGGTTTGCCAGTTTGGTAAATGACCGTTTTGACTCATCTAGCCATCACATTTTGGCTCTTGTCTTGTCACTCTGATCCTTTTACTTTACAGCCATACTTAATAACTACAAGCAACTAATATTTATCTAACTCAGTAAAAACATGGTGGACTGAACATATATGCTCCATACTATTAACAATCTCATTTATGTCTTTATTCTGAAAAATCTCTAACCCTAAATGTGCCCAATAATAATAAAGATTCTTTCACCACTAACTACATACATTTGCATGGGGGTAATAGATTCAACTACAAGAAGAGGAACAAGGATTAGGGAAGTAAATACTTGAAAAATGAGCAGAGGAGATGGGTTGGAGGCAAAGAGGAGAAAGAAAAGAGGGGGAGATTTGGAAGGACCTCAGCAGGTTGTCCTAAATGCAACACATGCCACACCGCTTCTTTCATAACATGACAACAATGAGATTAAACACCACAGTGTGAATGCTGTAGTTTTAAGAAGTACAAATGTGTTTGTACTCTCTCTCTCTCTCTCTCTCTCTCTCTCTCTCTCTCTGTGTGTGTGTGTGTGTGTGTGTGTATGTGTGTGATTTGTTTCCTTGAGATGATTCATAGGCAAACAATAAATAAATAAATAGGATATATTTTGAGTCCAATTATTCCTCCTAGACAGCAATAAGATTAAATAAAGATCACAGATTGACACTTTTGTTTGTCTAATTTTTCTCTTGAGAAAAAGACCTCAGTAGTCTCACATGTGTCATATTTCAAAAACAATCTCAGATTTCCTCATGCTCAGATATGAAACCACAGTCTGCTATCAAAAGTCGAAGATCACAATATAAACTTTACTGTAACTTATTCTGTACTAAGATCTTTACTATAACCCAAAATTTGGCTCATTTGTGTATCATATTAATTTGTCCTAAATAATTTTGGGATAACCAATAAAAGCTGTTTTTGCACTAATGAGAAAATTTTGAGTTCTGTAACTTACAATACTGTATGTTTTTATAGTGCAATGATCAATGATGTCAAAAGAGTAAAATCTGAATTGAAATGAGCCCTTTAATGTATTTTATTGTACTAGACAATAACTACATTTAATTAAATCTCAATTTCTCTTGAGAAAGACCTCAGTATGCGCTATAGCTCTTTATACAATACAAATTTTGTCAAAGCAGCTTCACAGAGATAAACAGGAAATAGCAAAATCAATTATAGAAACTCAGCTTTGGAAACAATTTAGATTCTGCTGTAAAGCAGCTCTGAAAGACAATAGTGTCATTGTTTAGCTCAAGTCAGTTCAGATGAAAAAGAGAGTGAAGTTAAACAGTCAGGTTCTAAGCAGTTCTACAAAAGGCAGCAATGTTTTTGTTCAGCTCGAGTCAGTTCAACGTTGATTCAGTTAAGATCAAGCCAGGAGGCCATTGAGACAAGAAACCCAAACTCCATCAGGACTAAGTGAACAAATTCAATATGATATTGATTGAGGTATGTCACACCAGCATTAGGTGGGAAAAGGAAGTTGTAGGAGTTATAGTTTGTTCAGCACGTACAAAAACATGAAGGTGGAGCTGACATTTAACCAATAGTAGACAACAGATTTATCAGCAGTCTTAAGCATGATGAATGAATTTTAATTCTAGCTGGTCTTGGCACTTGAGTTCATAGCTAAGGATCTATCCCGAGGGCTCATCTTGTTGAGGTCTTTGCTGACTGTGAAGGGTTGTGTTGTGGTTGTTTCTGGGTGCATGTCCACCATCTGGCCCATATCCAGCTGAATACAGTAACCTCAGGATAATGCAAAATCAACTTAAGTATGGTTCAGGTTTAGTTCAGTATAATGTAAAATGTTAATTACATTTCTACCAACCCATATGGAGGAAAGATGACTGTCATGGATAGACGTACAAATGGTGTTTTTGGAAACATAAGGAATCAGTTTATGGACTGGCAGTGTATGTGCATGTGGGTGTGTTATTGTGGCATCTGGTTAAGGAAGATATAAACAGATGATAGGAGGTGACAGCAGATGTCTGACCGGTGGGGTGTGGGGGGTGGGCATCACGAAAGAGACAGAGAAAAAGAAAGAAAGAAAGAGAGAGAGAGAGAAATAAACAGGGAGGGGCAAACGAGAAACAGGAGGACATCTAGAGTCACAGAGCACCAGTATGGAGCAGCTGACCCAGACGCAGTGGCGCTCAGTCAGGTGTGCACAGTGCTCACTGCAGGAGCTGTGGAGCCCCCATATGGCAGACAGGACAAGGATGCCACTTAAAATCAATTGAATACTCCATCTGTACAAGGCATTGTAAAAATGTGTTACAAAGTATATATGTTACACTTGCAAAGACTTTCCTCAAAATAAAATGGCAAATTTGAGTACAATGGCAAAATCCTACAACAATCCTATAGGTAATATCCTCACAGCCCACATGGTGCAAAGGGAAGTGATTTTTAATGCAGAAGTGTCAGTTTGAACAAATGGAGACTGTAATTTTTGGCAAGCACAGATCTATGTCTGACTGTATTGTGCAATGTATGTACTAACAAGCATTTATGGTAAACTAAAATATACTTTAATATCACTTAAACTTGTTTGTCATTAAGCTCATTGTTACTTCATTTTAACAAATGTAGATGTTACCCTTTTTGTGTGTGTGTGTGTGTGTGTGCACTTGTATAGTTATCTTTGTTTGAGTTTTAGACTATTAGGAGTTAGGACAATTTTGTAAAGTGAGGATATTTTGGACCCCTTTAAAGGCCTGTTTGAGGGTCAAGACTTGATTTTAGGCATCAGGTTATAATTGAGTAAAGGTTAGGTTTAGGGTAAGGGTTTGGGTAAGGCACTTAGTTCTGATGAGGGTAGGTTTAGGGTAAGGAGCTAGATATTGCATTGTGTCAATGTATGTCCTCACAGCTATGCAGAGTAGAGTTGTGTGTGTGTGTGTGTGTGTGTGTGTACAATTTGCACATACAAATAAGCACACCTATGAGGATGCTGAGTCATATTTCCTGGAAAGGAAAATCAGCTCATATGTATGGGATAAAGGGCAAAATACCAACTGGTCCAAGACTCTGACCAATAAATGAGTGTTCAGAAAAACAGCTGTGTCTACTCTATTTACATGTGCTTTGATTTGAAAAAGCCAGACAGACTGGAATACAGTCCTGTCACACGTTATTGTCTGATCTCTGTGTATGAATACGCACCCTTTGTTCTCAGCTTTTCTTTCTCTAGTTTTCTGTGGATCCTCTTATTTTCTAGTTGGAGATTTTCTAGTTAACAAGAGTTTAAATAAAGCAACCTGGAACTTAAACAGAGTAGACATATGTAATCATATTGCTAATAATATAATCATATGGTAATAATATAGTACTGAATGATTGCCACATTTATATATGGGGTGCAGTTATATTTCAGGGTTCATTAGTCAAAACACAAAACATTTTATTTTGTATTCTTTAAACATTATGTATGCATTATATTATAGCTGTTCAACAGTGAGGCAAAGAAAAATAACAGGACTTAAAAAGGTAATTTTAAAGGAGAGATAAGTTAATATATTTTGCTAAAAGATTATGAAAGCTTTTTTTTTATTTTGAACATTATCTACTGATAAATATACTAATAATAGGGTGTGGTGGGCAAATGTACAAAAAAATGAGAACAAGAAAGGGATAAAGGCATGGAGGGGGAGGTTAACTGAAAGACATGACCTGGATTTTTTTTTTTTTTTTTCCATTGTCATGGTTACAAGACGCAAAGTGTCTTTTGTGTGGATTGGAATGAATGTTTGCAGGAGAGAGCAACCACTTAATGAGAGATCTATGGAAAGCCATGACAAACCACAAGGCATAGATTCAATATGCATAGATGGCTCTTACTCTACTTTACTCTTTTTATTTTTATTTTTTTCTGTTTACATGATACTACAAAGTACTTAAAAGGATACCATAGTATGTCCAACATACATGGTTTTGCAATGATATTTTATCCAAAAATAGTAGAACCATGGTGCTTTTTGATACTTGATTTCTTTTTCCAGGGTCCTTGGAATATTATAATCAGTGCTGGCATTGAAGGGAAGAGTACTCGGCCCACCCTGTGCTGTGCCCATGCTGTGTGGCTGGCATTACCACAGGCTTAACTAGTGTGTGTGTGTGTGTGGTGGGCTGGCTGTGTGTCCTCTTTCTTGAAACATGTCAGGTCTGTCTGAGAGACTCTAATTTAGTCAAGAATAAAAGCGTCTCTTTGAGATTAAAGGCAATTAACACAGCAAAAGAAACTGTCCCTCATTTAAACTCATTGCTATTGTTAAAGCAGGTGTTTACCAGATTCACTAGTCATGCACAGCTTTTTGCTCTTTCTTTTTTTTTTTTTTTCTCTTGATGATGAATATGCTTGCAAAAACATATAAATGTATAGGAGGTTGTAAATTAATAAAAGACATTAATAATGTCTGGTTGGTGCAGGATGATGGCAGAAACCAGACTGCATAAAATTGAGTTTTGTGGCTTTCAGTACATGTCTGTTTGCTTTTAGGCCTTTTATATGCAAGAGTATTAACCAGAATATGGTTTGTAACTTTTAAATATGGTACAAAAAATAATATGATCATATAAAAAAAATATATCTTAAGATTGACATTGTTCAATGTGTAATACTAACAATTTCTTTTGTATTCTGATGAAATTAACTTTTTTAATAGCAACAATTAAATGTTATACAATACTGTGAGTTCCCTTTCGGGTCATTTACTTGACATTGTGACTGGAGGAAAAATTCAATTTTACTGAAATCCTGAAGCCTTATTGAATCCTTCTATTGCACCAAAAATAGCCAATGGCGCCACTATATAGCTTGGCACTGAACACCATTTACCTCAGAATCTTTCTCCTTCACCCAACTATTTTGTCTTTAAGAAGCCTCTTATCGCTCATTATTGAAGGTCCAGAGGATGGTCCCCGGATTGCTGTACGCTGTTACACGAATGAGACCCAGAGAATATTAGTGAAGAGGATGTACAGGACGTTTCAGAATGGTATGTTTTTTTGTTGTTGTTGTTGTCGCATACTTTTAGATACGCTGTTATTTGTAAATGCTACTGCTTATTTTAGCTTCTAATATACAATTTTGTCCTGATTAAAGCTTCAATACAGCAGAATATGTGATTGCGTTGTAGCATTTTTATAACAGTAAGAGATGTTTGCCAGCAAGTATTGCTAGCTACCACGATAACTGCGTGTGCGTTTATGTTTAGCGCTTCTCGTAGCTATGTGCAAAATATCTGTCTGTCTATACACATAAAGTGTATCATTGGAACACAGTTCACTGATAAAGCTGACGATCTATTGATCTGATTGAGAGATAGAGAGAGAGAGAAAGAGAGAGAGGCAGAGAGACAGAGATGCAGAGCAGAGTGTGTGCAGGTGATTTTGAAACTTGTGAATCCATTAGAATCGTTAGAAATAGCTCGTTGTAGCCTTTTGTAGGCAGTAAACTGCCATAATAGTAAAAGACAATATCTCCGTTTGCATTGAACTTTTAATGTTGTAACTTTGCAGATATTATGTATGCTCAAACAGCAACATTACACACTAACTAAAGTTAAAAAAGTGAAATCTCAATCAACCACCCCTTTAAAGAGCTGGGTAGCAAGACATGCAGGCTTTGTTCTCTCACCCCTCTCCACCTGAAGTCGGTGGGAAAATAGCCCTGTCACTGACAGTGCTGCCTATGATGAGGTAGTGGCTATAAGCCGGAAAGTAACAATAAATTAAATTAGCTATTAGGTATTAGATTGTATTTTACTAACGTCTACACCTACCCCAACCCTGAACCTACCCCTTACAATAATAGAAATACAGTCATTGTTGTTCAGCATCACAAATATGATCATTTGCACGATATAGGCAGCCCCCAAAATTCCTATATCAGCAACCCCCTGCCTCAAAGCAGCGGCTTATCCACTTGCTTATGCACATGATAGCAGCAGCCCCCTGTCTCAAAGCAATGGTCAGCCGTGTGCAGAGCTCAAGAAGTTCCAGCTGCTCACTCACATAGAGCAGCAGCCAGTCATATTTGGAGCACAGGAAAATTCTAATCAGTCTAATTCCAAATTTCAATACAAGCAGCCCCTCACCTCAGAGCGGTGGTCAGCTATAAACAGAACAGAAAAGGTCCCTGCCTTTGAGTGGTGACCACCCATGAACTGAGCATAGAGAAGTTTCAATGATTGGCTTATTCACACGAAACAAGCAGTCCCCTGCCTCAGTGCAGCGGTAAGCTATGTATAGAGCATGGAGCACTTTTTGCCTGCTCACTCTCTTAAGCGGCGTAAGCAGCCCCCTGTCTCAATGCAGCGGTCAGCCGTATGCACAACACAGAAGAGTTCCAGTCGCTTACTCAGCGGTCAGTCGTGTACAGTGCTCAGATTACTTCGCTCATTAACTCATGCAACACAAGCAGCTCCCTCTTTCAGTGCAGTGGTCACTAGTATACGGAACATGGGGGAGTTCCTGTAGCTCACTTATTCACATGTTGTAGGCAGCCCCTCCCTTGGAGCAGCAGACAGCTGTGTATAATGTTTCGGCTGCTCACCCACTCACAAAATCTCTCCTCAGGGTGGTATTTTGCAGAGCGAGATCTCAGCTCAGCCCAAAATGACAGACGTGACCAGCATGCAGCCTTTGTTGCATCTATTATCTGGCTGCCTGAGCGCATGTGAAGCGCCCCCGGCGGTGTCAGATTGGGTTGTTAATACCATAAAGAATGGCTATACACTTCCGTTTGTTCACAGATTTCCCGCTACATCGGCGTGATCATGTCAGAGGTGCATGTGCAGAAATTTTCTCTCCCCTGACCAACCAAGCGGTAAAGGGAGTGCCTGTTGAACAATAGAAATGTGGCTGGTACAGCTGCTATCCCTTGGTTCCGAGAAGGATGGTGGCATGCGTCTAATCTTGAATTTGAACCAAGCGCTGGTGAAGCGCACGCTCGGAATTACCACAGTGAAACAGATCCTCGCCCACATTCAGCACAGGGACGATTTCAAAGCGATGGACCAGAAAGAGACCTGTGTTTATATCCAGATAGCCCCTCATCACAGGCGCTTTCTGACATTTTCAGGGCACCTTTACGCTTTAAAATTACAGTGTCTGCAGAGTGGTGTAGGAGCAGAGATGAAGACTTAATTGTGTTCATTATTCTGGCTTTCTTACAAGAAAGTAAGAACTTGCCCTCCGCACTTAAAGTTTATGTGACCATTATTGCTGCTTCTCATATCATGTTAAATGGTCACTCAGTGGGTAAACACCCCCTAATAACTATCTGTCCTTGGGGCATGATGAAGCCAGATGAGGTAAGTGACTTAAAAAAGACGGCACTGCTGCTAACTTTAGCTTGCTGGAAACTTTAGCTTGCAATGTCACATTATTGTCACTTTCTGTGCTGCAGTAGCCCAGTATTGTTTGGCTGTGTGCAGGAAGGCACTGGTGGTGGCAACGCCTCCTTGGCACTCTGCCACCAAGTTGTCTGTGTTTCAACTAGGTCCAATGCCTGACCTAGGGGAGGCAGAGTGCTTGTGCCTAAATGTATTCTCCTGCTACGGCATGTGTGATGTTTTCCTGTGTCTGCTTTGTATAGAGTTGAGGAAAAACACTGTTTTTTACATGGCAGGGATTTTGTGTATTCCCCAAAGTGACTAAATAGTTGCAATGTTGAGCAAACGAATCAAAAGGGAACGTCTTGAGTTACTCATCGTAACCATGGTTCCCTGAGAGGAGGGAACAAGACATTGCGAAGGTCGCCGTGTAAAAACCTGCTCAGAATTCTTGAGCAGCTTGAGCTCAGTCGAAAGAATCTGAAGTAAATGATGAGTTGAGCTATATAGCAGGAATGCCACTGGCTATTGCAGGTGCAATAGCAGGATTCAATAAGGCCTCAGCATTTCGGTGAAAAGGAGTTTTCTGCCAAAGTGACTAAATAGTTTCATTCTCATTCTGTCTCATTCTGTCCTCTCAGGGAACCATAGTTACATTGAGCAAACACAGATGCTTTCCAGGCGCTATTTCAGAAAACTTTAAGCTGTTATGATTGAAACAAACATCAACTTACAATTGAAGGTAGGAACAGAGAAACTTAAGTACATAGCAAACAAAGGTAATCAACGACACACAGCTGAACTAAAAGAACTAATAATGTCAGTAACCGCACACAGTTTTTAGAAGTGAAAAGGAAATGTCATAATTTTCTTATAATTCAGTAAAAATCCACAAATTGACATTCCTAGAATTCCCTGTGTGACACTTCACATTTTATGGTTTTTAATTAAAAACTTTTTTCCTTTTATTTATTTTTTTTTTATTGTTATTATTTTTTTGTATGTACATTACGGTTTTATGTTACATTGTAGGTTATGTTTGTGTGCATGACACTGTGTACCTTCAATATAATAACATTTACTTGTGAGAAAGCTTGTGAAACAGCTACTTATAATGAGCTTTGATTCTACATGTAGCTTTATCATTATCTCCTGTGTTTTTGGGTGGCTGTCAGTGTATAGGTCAAAACAGATTTTAATATTTTAACACTGTATTAGTTAAATGAAAATGTTTATTATTATTGTTATTATTATTATCCCATTAATCATTCAGCTAACCACTGAAGCAAAAATAAATAAATAAATAAATAAGGTGTTGAACTCATTTTATTTTTTCATGATTGGTCCCCATGAGTAAGCATGCTTATAAATCATACAGAATGATTTTATTTTTTTCTGAAAAGGTTTAGGGGTGAGGTAAGGGGATACAAAATACAGTTTGTACAGTATTAAAAACATTACAAATATGGAAAGTGAGTGGTTGACAGGGTTTCATACAAGCTCAAGTCAAAATTTAAACTTAAATGTTAAATATTTAGAACTCGGAACTTCAAATCTCTAAACCACTATCACTACTATAAGTAGTAGTGATGCTACCACTGAGTAGTATATCTGGAAAATGTCCCTCTGCATTTGTTTAACTGTCTATTGGTCTCTGTAACATACAGACTGTTTTTTTTTTTTTTTTTTTTTTTTAATGAAAAAGAAAGTCATTCAAAAAATACTTCAAAGTGCTCTAAAAAAGAATGATCTTTACAAACAATGACATTCTCATTTTCAGTGTAAAGTCAAGTAAATACACAAAGACACAAATACACACGTCATACAAAATGCATGAGAGAGCACTAACAAAGCCACCAGAGTCTGACCTCATACACAAACATGCTTTGAGCATTGAAACTTCAGAGACACTAAACTTGACATGGTCATACAGTTACTTTGAACTCTTGTACAAAAGTTAACATAGATAGCTTCAACCACAGTATAGCAAAGTGTTTGTGGTCTGTGAAATTATTTAAATATTCAAGATCAAAGAGACCACAAGTTAATTGTATCAGACTTCATTTGCCCATTCATTTATGTGTTCAAACATAAATTCATTCATTGATTCATTTGTGTGTTCAAACATAACCAGGACACATTGTGCCTTTTATCAAAGTCCTTTGGACTATCATATAATTATGATAGTCTCATTTCCTGAGTGGGCAACTTGTGGTCTCTGTCTGAAGCAAATGTTGGTGGCTTAGTTTCTAGGATGATGAACCACCTAAAGCAATATAATATATACAGGGTTCCTACTGGAATTTCCATTAACATTTGGAACTAATGCTTAAAGGATCCTAATGAGATTAAGCTGAATCCGCTAAAGAAATAAAATAATAATAATAAATATAGCTGCAAGCAGCAATTACCGGGGTTCGAGCATTTAAGGCCTTTAAGGTGCTATGCAAGATTGTTCAAAATGAGATTTGT
>JAHKKF010532416.1:0-24639 GCA_019740295.1 Labeo calbasu
CTGCCTTAAAATTTTAAGTTCAGTCAACTCAAAAAAAGTTTATTCAACTTGAAATGTTAAATTATACTAAGTGACAACTTAGATATTTGAGTTGAATCTACTTAATTTTTTAAGGCAGCTGGGTTACTTACCCATCTGTTAAGTTTAACAAACACAAATATCTAAGTTGCTACTTAGTACAACTTAACATTTCAAGTTGACTAAACTTATTTTAGTTGACTGAACTTAAAATTTTAAGGCAGCAGGGTAACAAATTATTTTAAGCTGATTCAGCAAATTGTGTTTTTTATTTTTTTACAGTGTAGTGTCTGTGAATATTGAAAGGCAAAAAGATGGTTTAAATATGAATCCTGCATGTTCCGTTTGCCTCTGTATGTATAAATGGCAGAGACGCGGTTTTGTTTACTAAGCAGCGTGACGCTCGCTGTGATTTTCGGCCTCTGCATCTATATGACGACATAAACACATAAACTTAATCTTGCTGTGAAAGTCACTTCATGTAAATTTTACCGTTTCATTTGAGAAAACTAGCATCATATCATACTGTAAACAAACAGAAACTAAACGGCAACCCGTTAAAATAAAAGTACAGTTTAACATGTAACAGAAATATATAAGTTTACTTTTGTACAGTAAAATGTAGGTCTTTATATGTTCATATTTCTGCCAAATTTAAATGAAACAATTAAATGACAAAATAAATATTCCTGCAAGATTAACTAAGATTAACCCAAAGCTGTAAACCTAGGGGAAACACTGGAATTGATGCAATAATGATCTGAGTCACAAGGAGAATTTAAAAGAGCAGTATTTGTTTTATTTCCAATAAAAGGAAAACTAGAACTTATGTTACTAAAACAGCACCAACTCCCCTAACAATTAAGAATGGAGTTTTACCATTTACAGCACTAACAATAAATGTTTAATTTCACTCACAAACATAATCTATCCACTAATGCTCACTCTTACTAGTGACGGCTTCCTTATACTGTATCCACATTTTACTAATTAGAACCTTCCATTTCTATAAAATTAACTTTATTCCATGCAAAAGACCTGATCAAGAAGAGCTAAAATGTCAATAATGTTAATAAAAACAATGAATATAAAACTGAGTATAAAAATGTTCATATATATAATAAATGACTTGCGCCTCAGAGCGAACAGACGAAACACAATAAATCCTGTCACTGCTTTCAGAGGTGAATGCCTGCTGTTTGGGAACGCAGTCATGTAATATAATTCTGGAAGGCAATTATACAGAAACACTTTGATGACAGACTTTGCTCAGGCATTTAAGAAAGACCATAACAACAGATCCAACAAGACTGGTTCACAAAACCTGGTTTCTGCAAAACCTGAAATACATTGCTGGGAGATTTCACTGCACTTTTCAGTTGACACGTCCACAAAAGGCGCTTGTTGGTGTTTTGCTGCCACTATTTCACCTGAAAACTGCAGTGAAATGTATGTATGTAGTTTTGCTGAAATGTGGGCATATTTCCACATATTTCCAATAAACCTACCTGCACTCTTAAAATAAAGGTTCCAAAAGGGTGTTTTTGCAGTCATAGAAGAACCATTTTTGGTTCCCCAAAGAACCTTTCAGTTAACAGTTCCTAAAAGAACCATTTTTAAGTACATTTTAAAAATCTAAAGAAGCTTTTCTGCATTTGTAAGGTTCCATGGATGTTCAAGGTTCGTCATAGAACCACTGATGCCAATAAAGAACGTTTATTTTTAAGAGTGTGGGTTGTTGTTGTTTTTTTATTCCGTACTGAAAAAGTAAAAGTCCTCAATGGACATTCCAGCAGTACGCCACAGGGAATTTTTAGGTTTCGCATATCTGACACACTACCTGGACAGCTGCCTATGTATCTTTTTCTACATTGTACTAAGCACTGTGATGAAGGCAAAGCTGTCCGGGGAAGGTCCTCAAGTGAGCTTCACCGCATTTGTGGAGTGAGTGCTGGTGAGTTGCAGTTCACTGTTCACTGTCTGCCCAGCTAAGGACAACACCAGCCCCATTCCCATTCCAGATGCCTAGCCAGCCATTACCCCACTGCAAAGAGTGATCACTAGAGCTAACTGCAGATGGACAGTCAGAGCCTGCTGCGAATCACGAGCCAAAGCAAAAGGCAACGACTGAGCCTATCACTGCCCCGGAGCCCGAGCACCAGACGAAGCTGTTCTGTCCAGCTTAGAATCTCCTGCATTGCCTGAATCTGCTTGGTTCCCATCCAGCCTTCCTCTCCTGCCTCCTTCTCTGCCTCACCTCTGCTGGCTACTGTCAGTCCCTCAGGTCATTCTCAGTCTGCTCCACCCTGTTGTGCGGATCCACCTTGGGCCTTTCAGTCTTCAGCTCTGCACAGGCATGAGGATCCCATCTCCGCCTCCAGCCTCTGAGTCCCGAACTCCACCTTGGCCCTCTGACCCATCGGCTCCGCCTTGGCACCTTACTCCCTCAACTCCACGTGACCCATCATCCAACTGGCTCCACCAGGCTCCTCATCCCTCCAGCTCCGCCTTAGCTCCCTGCTCCCTTGTCTCCACCATGGCCTGTCATCCCACTGGCTCCACTGGGCTCCCTCATCCCTCCAGCTCCACCTTGATCAGCCATTGACCTGCCTCCACCACAAGATTCCACTCCTCTGACTTTGCTTCGTCCCTCCAACTCTCAGGCTCCAGCTGGCTCCAGCTGGCTCCTCTTTCCTTCCAGCTCCACCTTTGTCCTCAGGCGCTCCAGCTCTGCCATGATCTTCCGGGTCCCTGTCTCTGTCTCAGCTGCATGAGCCTTCAGCTTCACCTTGGCCCCCCAGTCCTCCAGTGTCACTCTGACTCTCAGTCTGCTCAGCTCAACCTGGGTTTTCACCTACAGTGGCTCAGTTTCAATTACTGGTCGTCAAGGCTTTCCCTCAACTCCACCATGGGCCTGAGTCCTGGCTGTGCTCTGGTTTCACATCTGGCTCCCTCTGGTCCTAGCTCCTCTCTGGATCTATGTTCGATTTGTCATTGGAGGTAGGAAATTCAGAGCTCCATTTCGGGTTTTTCAAATGAAACACTCAAGCAAGTCTGAGTTTCTTCTCGGGAACTCGGCCTGCCTCCCCTGCTGAAAAAAAAGCTAAAACCAGCCTAAGCTGGTCAGGCTGGTCATCCAGCCTGGTCTTAAAGGAGAAGTCCATTTCCAGAACAAAAATTTACAGATAATTTACTTTAGTTTGAAGTTCCAAATTGCACTTTAAATGCAGCTTCAAATGGTTCTAAACAATCCCAGCCGAGGAAGAAGGGCAAACTTTAAACAAACTGACAATTTCTTTACATTCTTAATCTCAAACGCTCATCTTGTCTCATCTCTGCAATGCACATGCGTAGTCTGCGTAATCCGGGTCACTACAGTTAGGGTATGTCGAAAAACTCCCGTCTCGTTTTCTTCTTCAACGTCAAAATCGTCCTACATCGCTGTTTTACCTTTTTTATGTAAAGGGCATTTGATCTTCTCTACATGTTCACTTTGTAAACACCGGGTTGGAACTTCTGCAGCGATGTAGGACGGTTTTAAAGTTGGGAAAGAAAACGAGATGGGAGTTTTTCGACATACTCTAACTGTATTGACCATATTGAACCGGAAAGAAAAACAGTTTGCGTAGACATGGACAAGATGAGCGTTTGAGGTTAAAAAGTATACAAATTGTCAATTTGTTTCGAAAATGGCCGATCATTTTCCAAGATAAGACCCTTCTTCCTTGCCTGGGATCATTTAGAGCCATTTGAAGCTGCATTTAAACTGCATTTTGGAAGTTCAAACTTGGGGGCACCATAGAAGTCCACCATATGGAGAAAAATTCAGGAATGTTTTACTCAAGAATCATAATTTCTTATCGACTGAAGAGAGAAAGACATAAACATCATGGATGACAAGGGGGTGAGTAAATTATCCGTAAATTTTTGTCTCTTTTACCTAGTCATAGCTGTTCAGCAGGCTGATTTTAGAGGGTTTTTATCATCTTTGTGCGCTTACTACTAGCCTCTCCTTACACCTTTGGTTGTTGGATGGATTTTAGTATGTCAATGTTATACTCAAAATGAATATGAGGTGCAGTCTATTGTAGAGTGGTGGGGTTTACAGCATACATTGGCTGTTTTCACTGGAAGATTGAGTTATGACATTGTGATAAAACCTATGCGTGAATTTACATGACGAATTTAGGGGATAAAACATCTCACATGAGATGGATTCTTTACCCCTATGCCAGCTCTCTCACAGGTTTAATTAAAAAATATGAACCTTATATAGACAACACTTCCCTTGAGATGTTTCAAACAGCATGCTTTCCACCCCCACATGATTCAACAATACAACAGTCCATAACAACCTGCAGTGTGCTTCCCCTGAAAATCTGGCTTACCGTTTACCAAGAGTTTCAGTATATCATTACGCAGTGTAAAATCATTTCCTACGGTATCATATGAAACTGACCATACATGTATATTCATCTC
Organism: Labeo calbasu; assembly: GCA_019740295.1. NCBI lineage: Eukaryota > Metazoa > Chordata > Actinopteri > Cypriniformes > Cyprinidae > Labeo > Labeo calbasu. The sequence goes on from JAHKKF010532416.1 coordinate 4,498, forward strand.
TGCTACTGCTGATTCAGATGAGGTTGGAGGTGACTATAGGATGAATAATCAAATTCTGCAAATGTGTTTCTGAGATTCAATAATCACACAATCATTTAACATTTCTGATCGATTTGGAACTACTGTCTTCACAAATGAAAGACTGAACTCGGCCCATTATGTTTTGTGAAGACTGTGCGAAATCATTCTTTGATGCTGCACAATAAGGGGAGGGACACTTTGAGCTCTCTGAGTGACAGGATGACAAGGACGTGGAGCGGTCCGCCAGCTGCCTACCTGATACGTGTTGTCAAAGCTGTCGTACATGAAGCGTGTGATCAGGGAAGTCTTCCCCACTGTAAGAGAACAAAGAGAAGAGAAATATTAAAATAGACGCCATCTGAAAGCAGACGGCGACTGAGGAAGCCAGTGATGCCTGCCTGGGCTTACTGGATTGATTTGCAAGCTGTGGGCTGCCAACTGCGCTAATTGAAACCTCTGCCAAGAGATCTAATCATTCAATAGGAGGCGAACCCAGAAGGTCGTCAGTGACGTTATGGAACCACTGAAAATTATTGCATTAGGACTACAGTTCTTAAAATAAAGGGTCCATTTTTGGATGCCAAAGAACATTTTAAAAATTTAAGAACCTTTTTTCACTATAAAAAACCTTTTGTGTGATAAAAAGGTTTCATGCTTTTTAAAGGTTTTTAATAGATCTGCAAGTGCCAATAGAGATCCTAAATCTCAGTCTTAGATTTAAAGATTAAAAAGGATATCTTTTGACGTAAGAACAGACTCATTTTGTCATCAGCTGTCATATGAGACAGAATTTTGCCAGATTTTCTAAAGCATCACATAACAGTGTTTTATTTTCCCTTCTATATTTTATGAATGGTAATATCCTCATGCTTTTTGAAGCTCCTTCGTGCAAGCAATAAAAAATGTATTAAAAAAGAAAGATTATTTAGATTTTACCTCTTTTGAGGCAGGTTTATTAAATCTAGGGCAGAAAACAGTTTAAAATATCCAAGTAATAGCATCACAGAACCTAAACTCAGATATGAGACTGCAATAAAAAACATCAGCGCAACTTCATCTGCCCGTGCTGACCTGAGATTCCCCTGAGCCACAAGAAAAAAAAAACACACAAGAAAATATACCTGTGTAGATAAATGGATGAATTTACCTACACCCACACATCCACACACAGAAAATAACTCTGAGCTACAGATCAAATAAAGGAGAGGAGGATTTCTCACGGCTGAGAAGTCTTTGCAGCGAGTTGACTGGAGGCTGCAGGTCACAAGTCATTTAAATGCTAATTTTCCCTAAGACACTGATCTGTCTCCGTTTAAAAGCGAGGAGGATCTAAATTAATGGGGCTCATAAGGCTTTATCTAATGCTTTTGAGTAAATACTGAATTATGGTTTGGGCTATGCCCCCTTCCCTTCCCATCAAACGAACCGTGATTACTGAGCACGGACGAAACCACTGGATGGAAGACATTTACTAGTGGAGAGACAGCCGCTAACATACATAAACCATCAGCTCCTACTGCATTAAGACCAGTGGGAATAGAACATCCACTTAGATTAGATTTGGTTGAAAAACTGGTAATTGGATTTCTTTTTAAATGCTGTTTTCTATAGGGAACACTGTAATATAGTTTGTACTATAGTCTGTACGATTTTTTCATGTTTCTGAAAGGTGCCTTTTATGCTCATCAAGGCTACAAGGCTAAAGTAAAATAGTGAAGTAATATTGTGAAACACCATTACAAAATAACTGTTCTCTGGTTAATATATTTTAAAATGTAAATTATTCCTGTGATGGCAAAGCTACATTTTCATAAGCCATTACTCCAGTCCTCAGTGTCACATGATCTTTCAGAAATCATTCCAATATGCTGATTTGATGCTCAAAAAACACTTACTATCATCCATGTTCAAAACAGTCATTCTGCTTAATATTTTTTGTGTGAAAACCATGATACACTTTTTTCAGGATTCTTTAATGAATAAAAATATCAAAAGAAAAGCATTTAAGTCTTTTGATCAATTGAACACTTGCTGATAAAGTATTACTTACTAAAATAAAACTTTATTAAAAGAAGTGTAGTTCATAGCGTAAACACAGATCTAAGAAAAACAGATCATCATTTTATCAATAGCAAGCAATCTTTTCCTTCCTATACTCTTCAGAATCCAGCAAACGGAATGCTCAAACTCTGTTCCTAATGGATAGAGTGGTGGGGGTCTAATTTTAGTCCTGTTAAATATTTAATATCATGTCATTTAGTGGAGCAGAGGGCATCCAACATTTTTCGGTTAATCACCTATTCCAGACAGTAGAGCAATAGCTGGACATAGGGCTTATAGCGCTTAGACTTTACTGTGATAGATTGGATTTGGTGCTTTGACTCCACTAAGAGCGCCCATTAGAGGCACAATCAGATAATGGATACAGGATAAGGAAACGGGAAGGAAGAGACTAAAGTAACTAAAGTATGTTGAAAAATCTAAGGGTAAACTGGAGGTTTAATGGAAGAAGCTGCAGATAGGATAAATTGCTTGTATCTTTAAACCACACACTGTGTATACCACTAACAGTATATTACACAAAATTTTCAGTGCTGCACACAAAAGGCATATAAATTTTACTTATTTTGCATATATATATGCATTTACAGTTGAGGTCAAAAGTTTACATACTCCTTGCAGACCAAAATAAGAGGGATCATACAAAATGCATGTTATTTTTTATTTAATGCTGGCCTGAAGAAGATATTTCACATAAAAGATGTTTACATATAGTACACCAGAGAAAATAATAGCTGAATTTATAAAAATTACCACGTTCAAAAGTTTTGATTCTTAATACTGTGTTGTTACCTGAATGATCCACAGCTGTTTTTTTTTTTTTTTTAGTGATACTTGTTCATGAGTCCCTTGTTTGTCTTGAACAGTTAAACTGGCCGCTGTTTTTCAGAAAAATCCTTCAGGTCCCACAAATTCTTTCGTTTAGTTCAGCATTTTTGTACATTTGAACCCTTTCCAACAAGGACTGTACGATTTTGAGATATATTTTTTTGATACCAAGGACAACTGAGGGACTCATATGCAGCTATTTAAGATGGTTCAAACACTCACTGATGGTTCAGAAAGAAAAATGATGCAGTAAGAGCAGGGGAGTGAAAACTTGAATTTGAAGGTCAGGGTAAATTTTACTTATTTTGTCTTCTGGGAAACATGTAAGTATCTTCTGTAGCTTCTGAAGAGTACTAAATAAAAACAGTATGATATTTAGGCAAAATATGAAAAATGTGCACATCTTTATTCTGTTCAAAAGTTTGCACCCCCCAGCTTTTTAATGCATTGTGTTTCCTTCTGAAGCATCAGTGAGTGTTTGAACCTTCTGTAATAGCTGCAAAAGAGTCTCTCAAGATGGATCTCAAAATCATACAATCATTGCTGGAAAGGGTTCAAATACACAAAAATGATAAAAAACGAAAGAATTTGTGGAACCTAAAGAACTTTTCTGATGAACAGCGGGACAAATAAGGGCAAACAAGGGACTCATGAACAACTATCACTACAGAAAAAAAAAAAAAAACGCTGTGGATCATTCAGGCAACAACACAGTATTGATAATCAAGTGTATGCAAACTTTTGAAATGGGTCATTTTTATAAATTTAACTATTATTTTCTCTTCTTTCATGTGAAATATCAGTAAATTAAAAATAACATGCATTATGTATGATCCCTCTTATTTTGGTAAAATAAAGATTTTGCAAGGTGTATGTAAACTTTTGACTTCAACTGTACCTAGAAATTTCACTACCATTCAAAACTTTGGGCTCAAACAGCTTCAGCTTTGCATCAAAGGAATAATTACATTTAAAAAATATTAAACCAATTTTTATCCAGTTTTTAAATTGTAGTTAAAGTTAAAAATGCAAAATATTAAATATGTAAAGCTTTATATATGAGAGCTTTCTCACCAATTTTCATTAAAAAATATTATATTAAGGCCTTACAGGTGTGGAATCACATGAAGGTGGGTATTGAAAGAATATTTATTTTTGGGTGAACTAACCCTTTAAAGGTTGTTCTGATTAGTAATATTTGATAAAATCATCTTTATTTCTGAATGAACTACTCTTTTGAATTTTGTTGAGAAGACTATAGTAGGCTATTTAATGTCAGGACAACCTACTCTAAATACATTGCCAACGTGCAACAAAAGGTCAACGTGTTTAATGAACTGTATCTTATTTCCTGTGTAATAACAGCAGAAATAACACTTCAATAGATTTTTTTAGCTAACACAATATCGTATGTTCTCATATCGAAATTGACTTTCAAAAATAAGCCCACCCAGAGAAATATTCATCGCCTCTGCTTCCTCTAAATCCAAATCTTATTAAAGAACTATACTGATAAAACATGAACGCAACCGACAGCGAAGGCTTCTGGTACAGAGATTCCGGTCTTTGATATCTCTTTAATGCACACTCGAGGCGCTGCCTGATAAATGTTAGCAGACACACCAAGAACTCCAAGAATTGAATTTAAAACAGCTTTATTTCATCACTATTATATATTCATGACAAATCCACTCATGTATGCTGATAAAAATCCTCAGTACTAATGTTGTGAAACCACATTTCTAGAACGAAACAGTCTGAAGTATGTTAAATGCCACAGACAGTCTATCAGCAATATCAATTATGAAAGCTTATGCTTATCAGTCTGGCTAATGAACTTTATTTTAGCCACTTTTTTTGTATCTTATCATGCAGGAATGATTTAACTGTAATTAGTGCTGATAATTAGCATGAAATATTTAGCAGCATCTTAAATATACAGGGCCCTATTGAATTTTTTATTCTTTCCAAATTCTGTTTTCAGTTTTCATTTTTCAAGATTCTATTTTAATGCTTTTGGGACATGTACAGCGCTTATTTTTATTTGCCCAGTTCCGTAACATTCAGTGACATGTTCCATACGTTTACATCATCACACTACGGTAATGTAATGAAGTCAAACTACATACTGACAAAGGACATGAGAGGTGCAGCAAAGCAAACAAACAGCAAAAAACTTGCTGATGTATCTATAATGACACCTGCTCATCTCTCCTATCGCATCTCTGTCCGTCAGCTGCATGCTGTTCTTTCATCCCAGGAAAGCTCATGTTTTGCTGCAAATTCTCTGAATCATCACTCTCAGCACAGGCTGAAGGGGCATAAAAACACATGGAGAACAATTAGAGAGCCATTAGCCAGAGAGGCTGTTCAGTCTGTAGTTAACAGCACAGGGTACGAGGCTTTAAAAGAGAATGGAGGAGTACATAGTGATCTACTGACACCGCCGACATACAGTCTGTTTCTGTGTGCTCGTCTCTATACTGCTACCAACAAACTTGAATTTTCTGACTGGCATGTCAGACATTGGCAACCTTAATGCCTGCTTTGAGTTATTAAAAGAATTGTTCACTAAAAAAGTGAGTTTTGACATCATTTACTTACCCTCATGTTGTTCCAAACCTGTATTCTTTCAGAATTTTTATTTTTGGGTGAACTATCGCTTTAAATTCTACCAGCAGGGGCCAAAGAGGTCATGTTAGCCAGCCAAGATTTAACCCCTTGGTCGCTCGTAACAGTCCTAAAGAGTGAGAGCACCATTAGTGCTGCGAGTCGTGCCAGGAAGAAATCTGTGACTCAGCTCTCATTTCATTTTTCAAATTCTGCATGTTTGTTCATAATGAATGTTTGGAGAAACGGGGCTTTCGGCAGATTTGTGCCATAGTCTTATGAATCAACTGGAAAATATTCCACGTACGTTTATATACAGATAGGAAGATACATAATTCATAGGTTTTATGGGGAAGACCTGGGATGGTTGTAACACTGCTTGGTGCAACTTCTGCAATTCAGTGTTTTTATTCATGATTTATCACAAATGTTGATGCAGTTTCCTGCTACAAATCACTAAGGGTGGGTTTAATTAAGCAAAATTTTAAAACACAATATGAACTATTTTCATGATAAATATTATATGTTTAGATACAGTACCAACATTTTAAATACCACTCACAGCAAAAACTAATACTAGCCTGACTACAGTAAATAAAATGTTGTCAGTCTTGCTGAACACAAGTAAATAGTAATAAAATAAGAACAAAGAAACAAGTTACTACCAATAGCACAAATAAAGACATTATTTTTATATTAACCCTGTCCTCACATCCAGTCCATGACTTTTCATATTTAGGTGAACGAATTTTAGAGATTTTTTTTTTTGGAGAGAATATACATACACATACATGCATACTAAACCTGAAAACATGTTGGATTATTGACACAGAATACATGGGCTTTTACTTCCAGTAGAAGTAAAAGCACACATTAGTGTTGTAACTTTCCGACAATTATGCTACAATCTTTTAAACTTGTAGGTGAAAGTTTAGAGTAAATGTTATAAGTCGAATTAATGATATGTATCATATATAACCAAAGGAATTTGATAAGTTGTCATTTAATGTTCATTAGCCTAAACGCAAATTATATTCAGTTTTTTTTTCCCCACCTGAAATATTCTTTTTCCAACATTTATAAATTTAATTTCATCCCTTCAGCTAATTTCTAAAAGGTTAGAAATATTGTGTTTTATATGGAAGCCCGTTTTCGCCACTGAATAAAAAACTAATAAAGGTAATTGTGACTTTTCATCTCACAATTCGGACTTTGTTCTCACAACTGCAAGTTGAGATCTTGCAATTCTGCCTTTTTTTCTCAGAACTGCATGACAGAAACTCACAATTCCGACTTTTTTTTTAGAATTGCATGATATAAAATCGCAATTCCGAGTTATGAAGTCAGAATTACGAGATATAAACTCAGTTCAGACTTTCTTCTCAGAATTGCGAGATAAAAGCTTGCATTCCTAAATGTTTTTCACAAATGTGATTTTTTTTCTCACAATTGTGAGATATAAACCCTAAAGGCATCCTAGGTGTATATGACGTCCTTCAGTCAGATGAATGCAATCAGAGTTATATTAAAAATTGTTCTGGCTTTATAATGCAATGGGCAGGTGTTTCTCCTCATCAGTCCAAAACAGGTCCAATAAAGTGCATCCATCCATAATAAAAAGTACCTCACATGGCTCCAAGGGGTAAATAAAGGTCTCCTGTAGCAAACTGATGTGTTTTTGTAAGAAAAATATCCATATTTAAAATGTAATAATCACTTTAATCTAGCTTGCGCTAACACAGAAGCAACTCTGGGCGTTGCACATGCGCTGCTCAGAAGTGACGAATGCGGATGCACAAAGTACAAAACGAAAATTTGTAAAGAAAATGTCGGAGGATTTCGAGATAAACCAAGAGGAAACTGGTTTTCCTTTGCTAAAGTCAGGAAACTTTGCTTCCTTTGCTCCTATAAACAAATGTTGGTTTTCATGAGACTTACTGGCGTATACATCCTATCCGCCTGGAGCACAGGCTAAATTAAAGTGATTACTACATTTTAAATATGGATATTTTTCTTACAAAAACACATCGTTACACATGGATGCGCTTTACTAGACTTGTTTTGGACTGATGAAGAGAAACACCTGCCTGCTGCATTATAAAGCTTGAAAAAGCCAGAACAATTTTTAATATAACTCCGACTGCATTTGTCTGAAAGAAGGAAGTCATATACACCTAGGATGCCTTGAGGGTAAGTAAATAAAGGGCTAATTTTCATTTTTGGGTGAACTAACTAGCTAAGCCCCGTCTGTGAAACCTATATCTCACAATTCTGACTTACCTGCGTGTTATAAAGTCAGAACTGCAAAAAAAGTCACAATTGCAAGATATAAACTCACAATTCTGAGGAAAAAAAAGTCAAAATTCTGAGTTTATATCATGCAATTTTAAGAATAAAAGTCAGAATTGTAAGTTTATATCTCGCAGCTCTTACTTTATAACTAGCAACTGCAAGTTTATATGTCACAATTCTGAGAAAAAAATCAGAATTGTGAGATGTAAACTCAAAATTGCGAGAGGAAAAATGTCAGAATTGTGAGATAAAAAGTCACAATCAGAGAAATGGGCTTCCATAGTTTTAGCTCACCACGTGTTACAAAAATACCTAGTCTCCTTACTTTGTGTTGTGAATGTACATATGTTGGTGCCAGTTACGAGTTTCTGCTAGCAGATGTGTGTGTTTTATACATAGTAAATGAAGGCCTCCCAGTTGTGGTGATCCATGTCCCCAAAAAAACATCTAACCTTAGCTCTCCATGATCCCTATTCAGCCCAGCTTCCACCCACCTTTAGCACAAAACTGTTTCATCTTGACATTTGGACAAATCAATATTTTTTTCTTCAGGGCTTGAGACCTATCGATTGCCATTAAACTCTAATTAATGTAGAGAGGTGCACTGGTCTCCCTCAGACACTGAGAATAAAGAGCGGCTCTTTGAACACTTGTCCCTGGATACCAGCCCCTACATGAAGCGCAGCAGAAGTCCCAGTCACTGGCTAATCTAGCCCTGCTATGTACAAAACCTTAGTTGTAAAGAGCCGTCGATACATCAGCATCAAAGCCGCTCACACCTAATGCTTGCTAACATGGTCGTGAAATTTGCATATGCAAATGTATCTCCCGTGGAACTCGATTAATTAGGCTTGGGTGTTGCCACGACGAGGTTAGGCATTGTTTGTAGTGATTTGCTGGTATTCACAGCACAGCATAATGGTGCACAATTCTAATCCCCCACTGTTAAACGTCAACCATAAAGACCGGTGGATCGACTTCTAATTTGCTTACGTTACAAGCCAGCTTTAGCAACAATACGGGGTGCAGTAATTACCTTGATCTAATGCCTCTAGAGGTACCTCTTTTTTGTGGGTTTGAATGCAAAAGCTTCTCTATTTGTGTGAGTGGTTCTTATCTCAACCACAAATATTATGTGTACGCTTTACAATTCAGGTTAGCTGACTGTCCTTTGTATGCTACAACATCAAAAACACATTTTAATGGGGACTACGAGAAGCTATTTCTGGATGCACCGCATCTGATCCGAACCCCCCTGGGAGGTCACTAGCTATCAATTATACAGTGCTGTCATAGACAGCTTAATATGCATAAGTGCTGTGCTTGAAGTCACACAATCGAGCAATTAACAGGTTTCTCCTTTAATCAGGAGTGCCCCCTATCTGTCTGTTCAAAGGCACTGCGGTGGGGGTTGCCATCATGAGGCCCAATTAAAACCAGTATATGAACATCTGCTGCCCCTAAAAAGCTGTTACTAGGCATCTTAACCTGCAGGGCCCACACACCTCTAGACTGCCAGATTAAAGTCTTGCACAGTGCGGCTCAAATGAGGAGAGGAAAAGGAACAGAAACCACATGCTAAAGGTCAAACTTAGACCTTCTGGACAAGCAGACACACAGAGAGAACACTGATACACACACTTCAGAGAGAAAAAAAAGGCCCTTTATTATTTTAAAAATAAATGGTAACACTTTACAATAATGTGTCATTTGTATTAATTAACATGAATGAACAATGAACAATATATTTGTTACATTATTTATTAATCTTTGTTAATGTTAGTTAATAAAAACAGTCATTTACTGCTCATGTTAGATCACAGAACAACTTGTGATTTTAATAATTCACTGTAAATGATGAAATTAACACTAAGATTAATAAATGCTGTAGAAATATCGTTCATTCTTAGTTCATATTAACTAATGTTATAAAGTGTTACCAAATAAATAATTTGATGATTTTTCATTTCAGTCAATATCGATAATCATCATGATACTGTATGTTTCATGATACATTTTAAACTGTTATTTCTTTCAAGTTTAAAGGCAGATTTTTATTGAAGCCTGTTTCCGCCACTAAATAAAAAAAAAAAAAAAGGTTATTGCGATTTTTTTATCTCACAATTCTGACTTTTTTCCTCATAACTGTGATATAAACTCCCAATTGCGAGTTACTGAAGACAGAATCGTGATATACAGTTGAGGTCAAAAGTTTACATGCCCCTTTCAGAATCATTACAAATGTTAATTATTTTACCAAAATAAAACAGAATCATACAAAATGCATGTTATTGTTTATTTAGTACTGACCTGAATAAGATATTTTACATAAAAGATGTTTACATATAGTCCACAAGAGAAAATAATAGTTGAATTTATAAAAATGACCCGGTTCAAAACTTTACATACCCTTGATTCTTAATACTTTGTTGTTACCTGAATGATCCACAGCTGTTTGTTTAGTGATATATGTTTATGAGTCCCTTGTTTGTCCTGAACAGTTAAACTGTCTGCTGTTTTTCAGAAAAATTCTTCAGGTCCCACAAATTCTTTGGTTTTCCAGCTTTTTTGTGTATTTGAACCCTTTCCAACAATGACTGTATGATTTTGAGATCCATTTTTTCACACTGAGATGCTATAACTATTACAGAAGGGGGGGATGAAAACCTTAGGATAAAGTTTAGGATAAGTTTAGGATAAATTTAACTTATTTTGTCTGCTGTTCTGGGAAATATGTAACTGAAATATGTAAGTATAATGTATCTTCTGTAGCCTCTGAAGGGCAGTACTAAATGAAAAAATATGATATTAAGAAAACATTTACACATCTCCATTTTGTTCAAAAGTTTACACCCCAGCTCATAATGCTTTGGGTTTCCTTCTGGAGCATCAGTGAGCATCTGAACCTTCTGTAATAGTTGCATACGAGTCCCTTAGTTGTCCTCGGTGTGAAAAGATGGATCTCAAAATCATATAGTGATTGCTGGAAAGGGTTCAAATACGCAAAAATGCTGGAAAACCAAAGAATTTGTGGAACCTGAAGGATTTTTTTGAAGAACAGCAGGAAGTTTAACTGTTCAGGACAAACAAGGGAACAACTATCACTAAACAAAAAAACACAGCTGTGGATCATTTAGGTAACAAAACAGAGATGTAAACTTTTGAACCAGGTCATTTTTATAAATTCAACTATTATTTTCTGTTGTGGACTATATGTAAATGTCTTTTATGCGAAATATCTTATTCAGGTCAGTATTAAATAAAAAATAACATGCATTTTGTATGATCCCTTTTATTTTGGTAAAATAATTACCATTTTTAATGATTCTGAAAGAGGGACGTAAACTTTTGACCTCAACTGTAAACTGCGAGTTATAAAATCAGTATTGCAATATATAAAGTCACAATTCTGAAAATTTTTCTCATAATTGCAAGTTTATTATCTCAGAGTTAAGTTTTTAAAATGACGAGTTTATGTCTCGTAATTCTGACTATATAACTTGCAATTGCGAGTTTATATCACACAATTCTGACTTAATTTCACAGAATTGTGAGTTTATATTTTGAGAAAACAATTCTAAGAAAAAAGTCAGAATTGCACTACTAAGTGAAAATTGTAGAAACCACAACTGTTTGCGTTGTATTAAAATGAACCATTTGTCTTCTATAGCACCATACATTTAAATCATGACAATCACAGTTAAAACCACACATATAGCACCTCAATACCATGGTAAAAATGTAACTATATGGTGTCTAGGTATTTGTGTGAAAAATAGTAGTCTAAATACATTTAGTATAAATGCTACAGTCTAATCACAAAAAATACTGTAATTATTCTGCATTACTTTAATACACTTAATACAAGTCTATATTAATAATATAATAAAATTTGATATGAATATGCCACACTTATGCCACAATACCATGGTGCAGTTAGTGCTACAGTAAATCCATGGTAAATGATGGCAATTTTTGGACTGTAAAAGTCTTCTTACTGTATCGTTGCGCACAGTGTTTCTCCTGTTTGTCAGCGCTGTTTCATCTGGGTTTTGCTTATATGATTCAAATTCCAATATTATCAAAAAAAAAAAGGACTATGAATTTTTGCCTAATTAAAACATGGTTGTTAACTAATACAAAGACTGTCAGGGTTATTTCTTCAGATTTTCAGGCTGTATGATGATGACATGCTTTACTGTGGCCTGCTGGAGAAAAAAACAATAAGTTTCTTTTTGGCTATTAGATAAGGTTCTGCATCTATTCCTTCGCCAGCAAACAGACTAATGGTAAAGGTAATTGGAGAAGCTAATTAAAAAGATTCTGCACATATGGCACCTGAAAGGATGGTTTTAATTTCTTTTATTCATGAACACTTCCATCAAAACTTTTTCCTCTTCTTAATTAACTTCAAGTGATCTTAAAATTAGTTAAATTGACCTTTTTTCATATGTAACTTCAGTGCTATTAGTAAATCACATCATACTGAAACTGAACTGAATCACTGTTCTTATTAACTTGACAAAAAAAAAAACATTTTCTACAATCTCTGGTCTGTTTTTCTATAACAACAAATGACCTTTTATTATGAAGCATGTTGACCTATGAAGAGTTCAAAATTCCAGCTTTACATGGTAGCAATTTAGTCAAAAGGGAAGCTTTTAGTACAGCAAGGCTGTTGCTGTGAATTTAAGAGGACCTTCAGGACGTGTTCTTGCGTTCAAAATCAGCTAGAAATGCAGGAATGGAACATAATGCAGGTGTCTTAAGATATGCTTTTCACATTTTTAATGCAAGTTTCCCAATTAAAATAAAACCAGTGCTCAATGACACAGGAGAATGAATTCTAGGTCAACAAGCCCAATGGAAACACGGACTGGGTAAGGGTAAATGACAAATAAGAGTGTCTACGAAAAAACAGGACATTATATTTTTAAAAAATCATTCAAAATGTACTTTTTATTCGTGTTGGTTTCATATGGTTTTTAAAAACATTCACACAAATTAAAATGCCTTAAAAAATGCCTTTTCCCCCTCAAACATCATGAATTCATAATTCATTAATATCATTATGTTTTTAATTACACCATTGACTCCTAAAAGAACAGAGCTATAATCATTCTGCAAGCTAGTCTCCAATGAAAAAGCATCAATAGCCGATTTGGCTGGTCCAGCATGAACAGATGCACATTCTCTCTGAAGGTGGCGCTTACCATCTCCAAAACAATGATATCTCTCAGCAGTGATCCCTCACTACAGCGTGCCAAAGAGAAATGGCTCCTGCTTTACCCTCTGGGGCATTGCCATCATGCAATCCCACTGAGACAGAGAGCCAATCAGAGCCCAGCGCCACGCCCTGGGACTGTTTCCCGCTTGCCAAGAGATGGATAAAAATAAACGACAGCCGGACGGCCGTCTTGGCCCTGCCTCCTCCACACGACACTGGGACGTGAGCCCAACACACCGGAAAGAAACATACAGCATCAAAAATTCATTAGAGAGAACAGGAGAGGAGAGGAGGAGAAGAGTGATGGGGATAAGAGAAGCAGAGGGAGTGAAAGTGGGATGTCAGTAGAGATGGTAGATATGGATGTTTGTGCTGTCTGGTGCCGACTTGAGAGCTGTGAATGTGCAAAAACCACCAAGCACATCAACCTAACTTAAAAAGACAAATTCTTGCTTCTAACAGGCATATAAACATGTTTTTAATGATGCCCTTACTACCTTTCTAGGACATGAAACATTGCGTTGCTGTCTATGAAGGGTCAGAAAGCTCTCGGATTTCATGAAAAATATCTTAAGTTGTGTTTCGAAGATGAACAAAAGTCTTACCGGATAGAAACGACATGAGGGTGAGTAATTAATGACAGAATATACATTTTATGCACTGTTTTGACAGGTTCTTTGCATGTTTTTGCGCCACCAGTGAAAATACTGTCAAATTAGACACAGCCGAAGAACTACAACTGTGAGCAACAAGTCACAAATTGGTACTGATTGATATGAACTGGATAAATGAAAGATGTGACTCACTCATTAAGAAATTCACTTGTTTCTCTCTTGAAAGAATCAGTGTTTTTGAACAAATCGGTTGAGTGACTAATTCAATGACTCATTATTAATAACACTTTTTTTGTTCCTAAATGAACAGTATTCTTGAATGAAATAGTAGAATGAATGTAAACTTTGATTGTAAAAGAAAATGAGTAAATATTTTAGTAGTTCAGCTCAAACAGAATCCATGATGGCAAGTTTGTACCAGTATTTACCAATCGCGAGATACAAAGTCAGAATTGCAAGATAAAAACTCGCAATTCTGACTTTTGTCTTGCAATTGGGAATTTATTTATCAGAAATGTGAGTTTATGTCTGCAATTCTGAGAAAACCTGCAACTGTGAGAAAAAAAGTCAAAAATCAAAAAATAACTTTTTTATTTTTTATTCAGTGGCGGAAACAGAGTTCCATAGTTTTTTGCTTCTAAGTGGAAGCTGAAGAAACCAGAACTGTTTAAGTTTTATTAAAATCAACCATTTGTATTCCATAGTAGCGTACATTTAAATGACGATAACCACAGATATAGCACATAATACCATGCTAAAAATCAAACTATATGGTTTTTCTGTATTTATTTCTAGGTATTCCAGGTAAGAGTAAGCAGATCAACCCAACATAATAAGACAAATTCTTGCTCTAAACAGGCAAAAAAACACTACTTTTCTACCTTTTTAGGCTATAGAACATTTCGTTTAGCTCCAACAGAATCTATGATGGCAATTTTGTACCAGTATTTAGTTTTAAACGTCTAGATGGGTTTTTTAAGCCGCCCTGAAACTCCGCCAGTTCAACTATTGTGCACTCATTCAACTTCACTGGCTTGCCAGTGAGACAACTCAATATCCTCCAAAGAAAAATGTACTGTCCGTAAAGACAGCACACATTCATTAGGGAGAGACGAAGAAGAGAAAAGACATTAGATTAGGATCCGGCAGTGCGGCGGGTTTGCTCTTAAAAGCTCTAGCAAGTCATGTTTGCATAATTAACTCAGCAATCAGGAAGCTCACAGTATGTTCTTCTGAAATTATCTTTACCATCCAGTCAGGCATGAACAAAGAGCAACAGACAATGAGTTTTTCCCTATTCTTTCTGGAGAGAAAAATATATGGCATTTTCTATAAGCATCTTGCCTACAATCATCCATTTTCAGCTTCTTTTAAAGAAATTTAAAGGTGAATAATGTTATTTTTGTGACATGCTTCACACAACTGACGACATTCACAGAGGGATTTTCCAAACGGGCCAGCACAGTCTGGTAAATAAAGGTCTGATTTTGGTGTGGGACTATCTGTTTATTGGATGGGTCAGTATTTGAGAAATTCAATTCCGTTTGGGGCACTGAAATCACATACTTCACTTTTACGTAAGTAGATTATGTACCACTGCTATGTTTCCTTCCTAACTTATAATAAATGTCCAATTCCACTTGCTTTCTGGACTTTAGTCCCATCACCTCATTCCCTTTGTCCCAGAAATAATCCCAGATTTTCAGGCTCTTTTGATGTACTGTGAGGGTATCATTGAGCAGGATTTGGAGGACTACTGTATGTAATCCTCTTTCTGCAAAGGAATGAATGGAATGAGTAAGAAAATTCTTCATCCATGCCCCTTAATGGTGAACTCAGAAATCAAATGAAGCCTGAAGACACACCTCTTTTCAGAAAATTCACCTCTTGTAAAATTCATAACAAGTTTTTTATATGAAAAAAAAAAATCACTAAATAACAATTGTCAACAATTACCAATAGAGATCTGATCTAGTGCTTCGACAGTATCTGTACTGTAATTATTTTTGGATTCTCAAGGTCTTAGCTGAATATTTTGTGCAGTATGTTATATAGAGCTAAAATGCTAAAGCCAGAGCAAGACATTGTTAGTTTTATGGTCTCTTGCAATAAGACTCCATGCTAGTTTGATTCTGGAGGATCAGCAAAGCCATGTTGCTCACCAGCAAAACTTAATTAACTAAGCTAGTTAGCTGGTGGTGCTCATTGTACTTGTAATTGTTAGAATGGCAAAGGAACAGTGATCTCCATGTAAAACTGGTTGTGCAGACCAAATCGTAAGTCATAGAGACTTGAAATTTGTAGGGATGGTAGTACTCACACCCTCAACAATGTGACCAAAGCTTGCCCCAGTCGGCTTGACGGGGACGCTACAGCGATAAAAAAAAAAATATATACAAATTGCAGGCTCAAATGTCTTATGTCGGCTCATGCCAGGCGAAACACATAAACACAAAACACATGGTGAAATTTTAGGGTATTTTGGATTTTTAAAAAACGTACTTTTGCAAACTAGTGCTAGGTTTTTCTCCCAATCGGAAACGAACAGAAATATTCTCTGGAGAGTGAATATCAATAATTATCAAAAGAAAAGTTGGACTTGTTGCAAAGGGACGCCAAAACGTTCGAAAGGGGTGTGGCAACTTTTAGTAAAAAATGCCTATGAATCCTGAATGGAATGAGATATCTTCGCCAAACTCTTATGTATGAGCTCAATCTGAGGTCACAGGACAACAATCGTGGAGCTTCGTTACTTGGTGGCACTATAAGAGGGAAAAAAACATAAAAATGGCGATACCTTTGCAACCATTTGTCCTATCAACATGAAAATCGCTGTGCACAGCCATGGTCCAAAGTGCCACAAGTGTCTTTAAGGACATTTGCATATGTCAAAAAAAAACATGGCCGTCATTGTCCGAAGAAGTTTGATCACTTATTTGACAAGGTTAACGGAGGCCGATCGGAATGAAACTTGGTTGGCTTGGTTTGATTCACAGCCCCAAAGGTCTGTGAGAAATTTGAAAGTAATCGGCCTCTTGGGGGCGATGTTACATTTTTCAAGAGCGTAAATGATTGTACATTGCGTGGTTTTTCATATATATATATATATATATATATATATATATATATATATATATAGACGTGATATTCATATCATGTAATAAAACTCCTCATTCCAGACAACTCTTCCTCTAGAACCACTACTGTCAATCAAATAGTTTGTTAAATGATTGAGAAAATGTAAAAAACCTACTTTCGTGAACTAGTACTAGATTTTTTGCTCAATCTTTGTCAATGTATGAGCTTCTTTCTTCTGAGGAACATAAAAGTCGTTTTAAGAAATTTTGAGGGGTTTTTTTGCTGTTTGGTTTCTAACGTTTGTCAAAATACCTTCTTTTTTGTTCCACAGAAGAAAGTCATACAGATTTGGTACAACATAATGCTGAATAAATAAAGATATTTTTGGGTGGCCTGTTCTTTTAATCTAGCCAAGAGGCCTTTTTTGAGTCCCTGAATGGTCAGAGAGCTCTCGGATTTCATCAAAAATATTTAATTTGTGTTCTGAAGGTGAATGAAGGTCTTACAGGTTTGGAATGTCATGAGGGTGAAGAATTAATGTGAAGAATTAGGGTGAAGACCATTAACCTAGCATAGGGCGTGACTCTCAAAATTTGTGATCGTTGCCCCAAGTATATTTTTGTAATCGTTAATTCTCCACTGCTTATTTGTGGATCTCCAACAGTATACTGCCATTCAAGCTATGGGTCAATATTGTAAATACAACAGACATCAGACACTGGGCTTTGTAAAGGGCAAACACTGCATATTTCCCACTTGCTAAAAAAAAAAAAAAAAAAAAAGATGAGATCAGGACCCTTCACTGTACTGCAAACGACTCTCAGCTGAGCCATTCACTCTCCACTGGCACGGTCTAATGAAGCGTTTTACCTCCATGGTGTAAGGGCAATGCACACCCCAACAAACACGCACCAAAGAAGTGACAACGATTTAAAATATATGACCCCAGAGGGGGTTGTGATTGCCTTGAGAGTGAAGATGGGAGTCATATGTCTGCCATTTGAGACCAGTCAGCCAGGAGAGGCTGGCTTAATGTTTCAATGTTTAAATTAGATTCCCTTCAACCACGGCGACTGCCTGACTGAAAACTGAAAGACTCAGTAAAGTCTAACCCTTGAAGCGTGTCCAATGAGATCAGGTGAGCATGAAACTTTCCTGCTGACACCAGCGGCGCTCTGATAAAGCAAAGTGGCCGCAACATGCAAAGCTTACACAAACAACAACCAGCACATGGCAGTGCGTCACTGTTTCAAACATAACATTCTTTACTTTACAAATGTAAATGATGAAACCCAAGTTCTGATGGTAAAACTCAACAACTAAAATAAAGACAATACATACCATAATTCTACTAGAATACACAGAAACTAATCCCTCAAATCACATGTCTCATGTTGTACTATTCTGGCAGAAAGTTTTAGCAGTTAGCACACACAATGTGTAGAAGGTAATTGTGGTAACTACATCATTAGGTGATCAAATAGCAATGTATTCTGATGAATACATTTTAGCATATAATATAGAATATAGAAATATATATAATTTAATGTTAATTAAGCAATATCACATGAACAACACCAGCTGGTCTTACGCAAAACTTAGATAAACAATAATTTAAAGGGTTAGTTCATCCAAAAATGAAAATTCAGCCATTAATTACGGTGTGTTTCGCTGACAAAGCGAAACTACTTTGTTTGACCTTCCAAATGAGTACACAACTAGAAATCAGTGGTTAAGTTATATTTACAACACTGCTCTGGAACAGTACAATGCAAATATTTGAGTATGTGCAGTGCATTTGTTTCCTGAACCTGGGAGAGTAGTCTACAATGCGGGCTGTGCACACTGTAAAGTGGGGCAATTCCAACTTTGCAAGGACAGTCTGGCGCTTCTGACTCACAGCCTGTAAATACATTTTCATATTTGCTACTGACTATTCAACCGTGAGTTTTGAGCAGTGCAGAGTAGGGCTTGTTTGTCATTTCTACGATCACAAATTCAGATATGGCATTATGTTTACGTGATGCAAGGCAATGCAACGTAACAAGAAGAAGAAAAAGAAGTGTGAGTCATTATGATCACTAATTATGTCCTCACTGGATCCAACAAATGGCTCATTTATAATTGGTTTATAGTTTTTGTCTCGTCGCGCCGGGACACGGCATCATAACATGGTAAACAGTGTAACATTTCCGTCACACGCTTGAGGTATTCGGCCAATCACAATGCACTGAATAGCTGACGAATCAGAGCACACCTCGCTTTTCCAAACGATGAGCTTTGTAAAAATTGACGTGTTTCAGAAAGACGGGGCAGAGAGGAGCAACAATAATGTAGAGCGTGTGGAAAATAATGTGTTTTTTAAATAATGTGTTTGTAATACACATTGCATCACACCAAATACACAAATTATGTTTATTTTAACAACATCATATGACCCCTTTAAAGTAGCCCAATTCTGTGGGAAAACTGCAGATTTGAAAACAGTGTTGAATAAAGTTTTTTTTTTTCGTTGAGCACAAAAATAATCTCGAAGCTTTATAAAATTACGGTTGAACCACTTAAGTCACATGGGCTATTTTAATGATGTCGTCACTCTCTTTCTAGGCCTTGATCGTGTTAGTTGTGTTTCTGTCTATGCAGGGTTTCATCAAAAATATCTTTATTTGGGTTCTGAAGATGTGTTTGTAAACGTTTTTGTGTGAACTAACCCTTTAATATGATGTAACTTTTGGTTTAGACACAATACTTGTTTGTTTTTGACAACAAAAATAGTTTGCACACTAAAAACATGAAACAAGCAACAAATAAATAAATAAAAATAACAGTTTTAGTGACCTTCAATAATGACTAATTTTGCTAGTAATTTTTACGGTTTTGCCATTCTGGATTATCGTGGCTTACGCACCTAGCTGGGTTGGATCATTTTTAAGTCTTCGTGCTATTTTTCAACAAAGTAAATAGCTCCCAATGAAACCAAGCCAGTTTCCAAAGCGTCTTCGGGCAACACACAAGACCACAAGTGTGAATTGGACTTGATAGGGTATTCCATCATGAAGCAAGATTCTAATCCAAAGGGAGCAAACATTCAGTTTGAAAGGGCACTGCGAATAGGCAATAAGGGAACACTGGTACATCACTTCACTGCAAGAGGAGAGGCAAATTTACCCATCATTTATTGCATATCACCCCAGCACGGCAAGATGTTTGACTAAAATATACACAGTAAACATTTTTTAGGCTTCTGTGACTTTTTTGGAGTTTAATTAGTCCCTGGTGTGGTTTACACACAGCTGTTTGCTGTAAAAGATGTGACAGTTACAGTGCAACTATCATGATTACAGTTCAAAAAGATAAATATAACCACATTTATCTTCACATTAAAATCACAACAGACATTTATCACTAGTT
>JAHKKF010532417.1:7420-25847 GCA_019740295.1 Labeo calbasu
GCTCCTGCATACCTAACTAGTCTTCTACCACGCTACAATCCATCACGCTCCCTAAGGTCACAAAACTCTGGACTGTTGGTGGTACCTAGGATAGCAAAATCCACTAAAGGAGGTAGAGCTTTCTCACATTTGGCACCCAAACTCAGGAACAGCCTTCCTGATGACGTTCAGGGTTCAGAAACACTCTCTCTGTTTAAATTTAGATTAAAGACATCTTTTTAGCCAATCATTTAAATAATGCATCTCATAAACTTTTCCTGCAGTTATATCTGATCAAATGCTCATTATTAATCTTTTAGCTCTGGTTTAACAAATCTTTCTTTTCTTAGTTTGAACAGCAGCTACGCTAACTATGTTCCTATTTGTTCTCTGTTTTTGCCATGGGATTGACATCCCATGGTAACTAGGAATTCACAAGCTCCAGTGTGGATCCAGAACACTTAAGAAAGAGATGATGCCAACCCCACAGAGGACTTCAGATGATACCAACCCTGAAACAATATACAGCACTACCGAATTCTGCTACTAATTTATAGTGTTCTTTGTCTGTTTAAGTCATTAATTGATCTTTAGCACACATCACTACCATATGTACATCAAGCTACTACTATATATATTGTAAAAAAGTTGCTTTGCAACGATATGTATTGTGAAAAGCGCTATACAAATAAATTTGAACTGAATTGAATTGAATAATAATTTAGCAAATGTTACATGGCAAAAAATAGGAAACATTTGGATGTCGATGAGAGAGACTTGTGAGCCCAATGCCGTTTAAGTTTTGCTTTACTCATTTATTCATTTTAGCTCAACATTTGTATTTATATTCACTATAGCCTTATTTGTGTTATACTTTATAGTTTTTAGTTTATAAAATATCAAATTTTATAGCTACTAATATTTTAATTCTTGTTCTGCAGTACCGTTAAATTTAAAGGGTTTGGTGTGAATTAAGGAGAACTAAATAGGCTATAATGTTTATAAATGTTTCGTTATATTTATTGGTATTTGATGTACATACTGTATAAATCAGTGCCATTGTTTGCAAATACAGCCTAAGGTTAAAGGGTGTTTGTAGAGTAAGATAAGTTTCTCTTTCGTGAGTTTACTTCCTCTTGGCCGGGTTTCTTTTCTCCATGTCATATACTCTAGGGGCAAAGCTTCTAAACCGGGGTGTTTTTCAGGGGTGTGATGTTTTCAGCTGCCACATTTATCAATGTACGATTTTTGGTACAACAGGATTGGCAGCATACAAATGTTTCATGAATCACACGTGAACTCCGTCGTAAGTTGATTTGTGCGCTCGTTTCTACGTTAGATTGAGGCCCACTGTGTCTAAGTCTGCACATCTGTCAATCATTTGTGTCTGTCTGTGAATGTAAGCACACACAATTAATCAACCTGGATGGCAAGACTGCACACATCAGACACACACAATCATCTGTCAAGCACATGCTAAATGAAATCCGTCACACCTTGACAGTATTAGAACAACAATGCGAGTGAATATGCTTCAGATGCTCATGGTCAGTACAACATTGCACCATACATATGACTAACCTTGGTTGTTTTCACTGTGTGCCAAACCATTAAGCATCTGACAATAAATCTTTAAGCATAATTAAGCTTGATATGCAAATAAATTCAAGTTGTAAGAGGAAGGAAAGACATTTCCTTGCCAAAAGGGTACTCCAGTTACACCCTTTCCAGACTTTTACTTTTAATTAACAACAAACTTTGGGTTTGCCCCAGATGACAATGATACTGGCTTAAATAATATAGTCTTGGCAGAGATATACTGTTGTGCCATACACAAAATCTGACCTAAATTATCTCACAAGGTTTCAGAGTATTACAATGACTCATGTACAGTACTCAGTAAGAGCCTTTACGACGCATACAAAAACACACCCACTATCACACTGATGTAATGATATTTGATAGAGACTAGCCTGTGGCTAAAAAGTGAGGTCAGTCTAAACATTATTCATAATGTCAAGGACTCAGTTTGAGTGACAGAGTTTCAAGATTGAAATGAAAACTCCCTAACAAAAGATCTCACTGCATACAAAAGTGATCTTCCTAAAAACAGAACTGGACCAGCACCAGAAACACAAATTGAAAATTGAAAAATTTACAAATTGAAACAAATTGTAAAAATGTAACACATATCAATATACAGTGGAAAAAATATCTCTGTTACAACTGTAACTTTATCTTATAATGTAGCCAGTGGTGAAAATGGCCTCTAATTGGCCTGTTAGCTAAGCCCTCAAAACACTTCTTATTTACTGGTACAGTATTGCATGATTTGTAAATTATATTTAATATTTTACACTTTGCAAAAATGTTTGCAGTTAGTTTTTAAAAGGTAACATTGCATTCTTAAGGACTCTACCCTTACATTTCTTTTCAGGAGCACTGAAAAAAAAAAAGTAATATCTTTCCCATAATATTTGACTCCTTTGTAATGCTAACGTTATTAAATGTATGTCATCCTTTGTGCAAAAAAATTTAGATTTATAAACTTTTATCCCAAATTTTAATTAAACGTCGGGCGGTTCTTTGCCCCCATGTCGTGCATTTAAAATACTTTAATGCATGGCAAAACGTTTATTATTCCTTACTTAACGTGTGTCCACCAAAGCATTTTAGCCAGCTGAAAAAATGCCAGGTGCT
The DNA here is from genome assembly GCA_019740295.1 of Labeo calbasu. NCBI lineage: Eukaryota > Metazoa > Chordata > Actinopteri > Cypriniformes > Cyprinidae > Labeo > Labeo calbasu. Next base: position 10,100 of record JAHKKF010532417.1, read on the forward strand.
CTTCTAAAAACGGGCAGCTGGTGTCGCTTGAGAATGTTTTTGTGGCAAACGTTTTTCCAGCTGAGACGCTTTCTTTGCTATGATTTGGAATATCTACAGCAGCAACGTATTACTAGTATCTCCTTTTGAAAAACCTACTGAATATAAAAGTGCAGTAACCAGCGACATTAACTTTTTCATTGTTGTACAAGTAGGGCAGGCCGCACGCTAAAAGATCTTAAGGCCGATTTTAAGGCCGATTTGCACCCCTAAACAGGAGGAGGGCAGGTGGGGGGATTGGTGTGGCCCAATCTGAGGCCTGTCGCAAATTTTTTGTCCAAAAACTTTTCTACTGTGTGGTGTATCATTAAAATTATTTAACTGCTCCCAGTCGAGACAGAGCGTCCCCGAACTCAAATTGTAAATATCAAAGATCGGGCTGCCGCTGGAGTGATACCTGCGATAGCCAATGAGAGCAAGCAAGAGTCACCTACCGGATGTTGCGTGTTTGTGCAGAGAGCTGCAGCTGCGGTCTGGTCGAATTTATTGCTGAAACTTGGCAGTCACAAACATGCCACGAAAACAGTACTGAGTACTGAGAAAGATTTGTATTTATCCCATCCCTCCTTTATTGATTGGATATCTGAGTAAAAAGTGACAGTGACGTACAGTGCATTTTACAGTTACCAACTGTCTGATACAAAAAAAAAAAAAAGACAGGGCAAATGAACTTGTAAAATAATATTGTGGCAGTGCATCAAAATTTTGTGTCATCAGTTTGCCTAAATAAACAGAAAGTGTTGCGCACCATTTACACATGGTAGGTAACGTGTACATTTCTTTATACCAGCTAACATTTTGAAAATACAAACATTTTCATAAATTCAAGAGTTTACGTTAGAATGGCTTTACGAATATTTTACACAAACATTCATTCTGCTTGTGTTTCATAAATGAGCCCCAATGTGTCTTTGTATCATGCAGCTGCACATTTTTTATAACTAAAAAAAAACAATATTTCTCATAATCTTATTATTATATTGATTATATCATATTATTATGTGCATGCGATAGCTAATATAGGAGGGTTATTTGTAGTGGGTTGTAATTGGTCAGTATAGGTCTCTGAGCTGTTTAAGAGCTCCAATCAATCCCTAAATGTAGTTTACAAAAATTACAGTCCACAAATGTATGATTCTCATTTAGCACAGATATGCAAATCTGGGACTTTGCCAGTGATCTCAGAGGAAGGCAACACTAAAACAGTCCTTTTATAACCTGTAACTGACTGAGAACTGCAGCTACAATGTTGTTACTCCAGATGTTGAAGTCCTTTTGGGTTTAAAATATAAGCACAGGTCTGACCTCACAGTGTGAATGTTCAATTGTGAGTGATGGAGATAAATAGGTTTCTCTGGGAGTACGAGTCATGTTTTTCACATCTCGTCACCATTGCTATGCAGCTGCAGCTCTCTGCACAAGGCCTGAAAGTGCAAGAAAGAGAGAAAAAATAAGTCTGAGAGAGATTACCCAAAACCTAGAGCACTCAGAAACACAAAAGTCAGACAATCCCAAATAAGGGAGCTCACGTGATAAGATTTCAGAGAAAATCAGGCATACGACACCCAAGTATGCAAAAAGCAAAGCTATCCAGTACTCTGTGGTAAAAATAAAAAGCACATGATTTTGATGAAGTATCCCAAGGATCCACATGATTGGGCAGAGGATGGTGCTGGAAAGAATTCTGACCCTACGCTTTCTGGATTGATCTCCACCCTGTCCCACCGGCCCTGTTGTCCTCGATACACACCCATTTCCATGCATCAGTGTGTACAGCAGAAGAGAAAAGATCCTGGTTTTAAGGGATGGATGTTTTTATTTAATTTGAGGCACTTTCCCTCAAGGCGGGGCAGAGAGACAGAATTGTTGACCTTCAGAAGGAAAACGGAGGGAACGACCCAATCGGCAGCCTGCTTAGCAGAGGAGAACAGGGGAAGTACGGAGGAAAGTGGGGGAAAGAAACAGAGTGAGAGAGGAGGAGAAAGCAAGGTGGGAGAGCAGAACTCAGTGAGAGTGAAGTGACAGCAAGAGGATTCATCAAACGAGGGCAGGAACCAGCAACAGGTAAGAAATGCTTTGTTTCTTCAAAATAGCCATAAATCAGGAGACAAGCAACATAAATACATACAGAATAATCAGAAAATCTGTGGATGCCGACAAGAAATGGCACAAGAATTTAGCCATTAATTTAGTCCTAAAGTCTTCTTTCTTTAGCCAAGTGTCATTTATTCAATTTAGTTAGAGCTTATGAAAATAATGGCATGATTACCTTGGCTGTTCACTCAGTACTTTCTGGTACTCTTGCACCTATAATAATGATCATTAATGATATGTACATTTTAAGACATGAGAAACAGTTGAAAACAAAATGATGAAAATACCCAACATTGTATTGCAGAGTCTGGCTATAGGGATTCCATTAACATCTGTTACATTCATCAGACTTAGCCATCTTGCACCTGATATGTCAGGAGCACTTTATCATTGATTTTTTTTTTGCTACATTTTTATTAATCATATCTTCTGCCTAGGTAGCAGACCTGTAATGTTTCTGGTCCGATCCATTTCTAGGCAAAACCATAATCCCAGAGACCTCTTTTGTCTTCTTCAACCTCTTACCAAATCTAAAACTCAACAGTTCCCTCCTATTTTGAGTCTTGCCAGCACTGACTCATAACATGTTTTTGTTATTATGCATTTGTCTTATCCTTAGTAATGACCTAAATCTCCTTATATGGTCACAAATATTATTTAACTTTTTAATCAACATTTCTGAATAAACCTAAGCCCTGATAGGATCACAATCTCTTTTGCACCCCACCTAAAGCAGGCATGCAGAAGAGAACTAAACAAATCAACATTTTCCCAGGTTTCCTTTCTCTCAAGGCCTGAGCCCTGCTGCCTGCTCTCCATGACCATACAGCTGACACCCAGCCAGGCACTTTCAGCCAAACATCTGATTGTGATCATCCATCAGACCCGCTGCATTGCTTCTTGTTTTGTGCCTGGGTGTGAGTCTCTGCATAGGATGCATAAAGTATCTAATTTCTCCAGTGAAATTATTAATCTAGGCTAAACAATAGAGTTGAACAGGAATGTTTTTAGAGCCTGGCCCATCTAATCACATTAAACTTAATATTAGATACTTGTAAACCTGTGTTAACAAGAATCAGAGTCTTTGCTTATTTTAGAAATGTTTTAACCCCTAGGATTAGTAACCCAATTAAATCAACCCTGCTTAATATAAAGTTTTCAGCACAAAATGCAGTATAAAAGAATGATCAAAGGAAATTCCTGATCAGAGCTCAGAGCAGAAAAAAAGATTTTGAAAGTTATCAGTCTGTTAATTTTACAAAGCCATTTCTTTCCACTGAACCATAGTAAGAACAATAATCTTCAACCTGAGATCACTTCCCAGGAGTCAACCTGCAAAAACATTTCTAAGAGTGGTTTAAAATCGTTTATAAAATTATGAGGATCCTAGAAAAAAAAAAAAAAAAAAAAAGAAGAACATGAATTTTGCTTTATATCAGAACATTCCAAAAGAGAACATCTGGGCATTTGAACATGAACATTAGGTAATCAAGACAATGATCCAAAAGACAAGCGACTCCAAAGCAGAAAAGCAAAATAAAGCGAACTTACAGTGTTCTGTCTAGTCAAAGTTCAGACATAAACCTAAAGGAGATGTGGCATGAATTTAACTTGCTTTAAAACTTTTTTTGATTGAGTTTAAAGTTAAAATGCTATTGAATTATTGAAGCTTGAGTAGCAGTCAGTGTTATCATATAGGAGCTAAAAAGCATATAAAGAATCTTCATTCAGATTGTTTGACCTGATGAGAGTTTTTTGAAAAATGACTTAAAAAAAATAAAATGAGTTTTTCATATCGTCTGAAAAAAATTAAGTGACATGGCTCATCTTTATACTTTGTACTGCCTGCAAACTTTTTTAAAACTAAAGACAAATATCCTAAAAAAAAAAAAGGAAAACATTTCTGGCTAAGTAGAGCAGTTTGGCTACTATTGGAGTAATAATGTAATTTTTGGGGGGTTCCACTAATCAGCAATTCAACTGTGGTATTTGTTAAACAAAACTGACACATAGAGGTGCAGATAGCATAGGAACGCTGCAATTGTTCCAGCCACTGGTTTCCTCTAAGCTCCCCTGGGTGTTGAGCCTGTTTCCCTCATTAAGACTCACTCTTTCCTAGGTTTTACTTTGCACAATAGAGTCTTTATCAGAAGCCTGTGCAGAGAAACCTGTAAATCCAGAGCTGCTTTTTTTTAAAGAGTCTGTAGAAGTCATAATAATCCAGCCAAACTGGAAGAGTACATGACTGCATGTTTTGACAAAGATGACATCAAAAGTCTGTAGCTCTGTCATGCCAGACCATGATCAAGGGTCTCCACAGCAAAGAAAAAATGCAACGATGTCCTTCTAAAATCTCAGCTGTTTTTCTGATTCTTTATCCCAAATCAAACTAAAGCCTATATTAAATAATGTTCTTATTTGTGAAAGAACTGATATTAATGGACTAATCAGCACAGGATAACACAAAATGACAATGTTTTCTTGCTGCTTTTCTGTTCAGGACCATGAAAGCTAGGTTTGCATACTGCTCTCTTCTTGTCCTTCTTCTGATCACGGATGTCTGTGGCCAGCGAAGACCAAAACCAAAGCCTGTCCGTCCACCTACCACTAAGAAACCTCCTGCTCCCAAGAAACCATCTCCCCCTGCCTCAAAATCTGAACCTGAACCCCAGGAACCCACAGACTTTCCCCCTCCGATCCTTGGCCCTCCCTCTGAATTCCCAGACTGCCCCAGAGAGTGTTTCTGCCCACCATCTTACCCAAATGCCCTGTACTGTGAAAACCGCAACCTCCGAAAGGTCCCGATAATCCCGTTCCGTACCCACTACCTGTACCTACAGAACAACTACATTGACCAAGTAACCGCAGAGTCTTTCAAAAACTGCACTCAACTTAAATGGATAAATCTGGGAAACAACCGCATCCGTTCAGTGGAGAAACAAGTGTTTGATAAGCTGCCAAACCTCCTTTATCTTCATATGCAGAGGAACGAGCTAAAGGAGGTGCCTGATGACTTGCCGGATGGTCTGGAGCAGCTTAGACTCAGCCGGAATCAAATATCGAAGGTCCCTCCTGGAGCGTTCAGCAGGATGGAACATCTCGCACTTCTGGATCTGCATCACAACAGGATCAGTGACAGCAGCTTGGGCAAGAACATCTTCAAAGATCTGAAAAACTTGATTCAGCTCAACCTGGCCCACAACATCCTAAGGAAGATGCCTGCGAATATACCAAAGAGCATTTTTCAACTGTTCTTGGACAGAAATAACATTGAGGAGATTCCACAGGACTACTTCAAGGATTTTACAAACCTAGCCTTTGTGAGATTGAACTACAACCAGCTTAGTGACAAAGGTCTTCCAAAGCTGGTGTTCAATGTGAGCTCACTGTTGGATTTGCATTTGTCCCATAACCAGCTGAGCACTATTCCCCTGTTCAACTCTGAGCTGGAGCAACTTCATCTCAACAACAACAACATTGAGAGTATGTACTTTTATTCAGTTCGTTATTGTCCCACAAAACATTTTTGTCCAAAATAACACATTTACTTATGTTTGCAGGTTTAAACGGCACTGAGATCTGTCCCACTAATTCTCTCTACATGCATGATGAGAACGGAGCACCCAAACTGAGATACCTGCGTCTGGATGGCAATCACCTGAGTCCTCCCGTCCCCTTAGATGTCATCATATGCTTCAGACACCTTCATGCTATAGTAATATAAGATGGTTTGAGTGATGAACAGATTCATGCATGCCTGTGCACAACCAGGCCTACTTTCCTGTCTACTTGACAGTACTGATTGAATCAAACAGTACCTGAGAAAACAAATTTTTAAACAATGCATTTTTTTCCTTTATGTTCTGGAATGTTTCATTGTGTAACCTAAATACTTTCAGTGCATCATATTTATTGAATTTTCTGCCTTGAATACAACTGAGCATGAGTATTCTGCATTAAATTTCTCTGTTTCTATGTGATGATACAGAACCGAAGCAGCAGCGATGGCTGAGTGGAATTAATTAAACCCTAAAAATAAAGGTACATTAACTGACATATTGTGTGACAAACAACAAGCGTAGTTACAATTAAGGAGTTTACTGGTCTATAGGGGTAGACTAAGATATGATGAAACAAAATGATAAAGGGGGGAATAATGTAACTACTGTGTAGTTGAAAAAGTCCTTAATGTGCCTGTGTTTTTAAGGTACTGTGTGTAGTCCTGCCTTTTACTTGTGACAGTATTTCTATATAAATAAATAATGTATAAAAAAAAATTCTGTTTCAACATACTCGGTTTAAAAAGTCATATGCATAATATGTAGAATTTGTCTGCTATTCACATTTCACATAACAATAAAACTAGACAACAAGCAGGTTTAGTGTATAATTTACTATTACACTCTTAAAAATAAAGAGTTTTCACAAAGATGCCATAGAAAAAAACATTTTGGGTTCTTTAAAAAAATATTTCTGTGAACAGTTCTTAAAGGGATAGTTCACCCAAAAATAAAAATTCTGTCAGTAATTACTCACTCTCATGTCATTCCAAGCCCGTAAGACCTTCAATCATCTTCAGAACATAAATTAAGATATTTTTGATGAAATCCAAGAGTTTTCTGACCGCATAGACATAGCAATGCAACTGACATGTTCAAGGCCCAAACAGGTAGAAAGGACATCGTTAAAATAGTCCATGTGACATGAGTGGTTCAACCTCATGTCAATAAAGTTTTTATTTTTATTTGTTTGTTTTTTTTTGCACATATAAAGTATTCTTGTAGCTTCATAAAATTATGGTTGAACCACTGCTGTCACATGGACTATTTTAACAATGAGCTTTCTGGGCCTTGAACGTGTCAGTTGCATTGCTGTCTATGCAGGGTCAGAAAGCTCATTAAAAATATCTTAATATGTGTTCTCAAGATGTACGAGTTTGGAACAACATGAGGGTAAGTAATCAATGAAAGAATTTTGGGTGAACTATCCCTTTAAAAGCACCACTTTTGTTCTTACACAAACTTTTCCAAATCTAAATTTACCTGGCACATTTTTTTTTATGTTTATAGTGACACCTTGTGGAAACTTTCAGAATAGGTATGACAAAGTGAACCACTGAAATCATGTTTCAGGTTCCCACATGTTGACAACGCAACAGTACTATCAGGAACTTTTTATCTGGTAATTCTTATTAATGATAAATTACTAGCGTTTTAGTTCTCTTCCTGCTTACTGACTGCAAATTAATTTAGTGTTTCAGTATCTTTAAGATTTTAAACTACTAATCAAACAAGTATTTCATGTCATCTGTTTCCTTTCTGGGCAAAGAGAAATCTTTCCACACACAGCTGCCTGTACTGCAGTTTTACAGGTTTGTTTTGCAAACATTCAGAGCAACCATTGTTAGGAAGGACAAAAAGAAAACAAACTACCTGCAGCATCAGAAAACAAAGCAAGAAAGGTCTGAACTTATTTCCTGTCAGTGGAGCTCAACAGTATATCAGAAATAGCGTTCTACTGGACCATGTACTTTCAAAAGGTTTTTATTTGATAATGAAATAACCAGTAATCAAGCACTCTCACATTACACACTAATGTCAGGAAGAAATTAATTGCCCCATTTAGAAGAAAATGACTACAAATTAACCATACGTCAAATATGACTTAAGGAAATTTGATTTACGTAACTGTTTATGTGAGATGTGCTGAAAGGTGAAAAAAAATTGACACTTGATTGAAAAGGAAACTCCGACTTGTCAGTCAGTCTTAATTATTCATTAGATGAAATACACACATGCAATGATGTAGAGATGTTGGTAAAGCTAGTAAACTAAACATCCTAGGTTCAGATTTCTGAAGTGATGTGAATTTGTCGGTTATTACTTGACCAAGCCCCATATCCCCAAGAATACCCCTGGGGGACTGTCCCTGTGGTAAGTGTACAGTAATCTGCCTTTTAAATGAAGGCAGCTAAATGAAGAATAACCAAATGATGAGTAGTAGCAGTCTTTCTTCCTCATCATTATTTCAAAAAGTTTATTATTTGTAATTGTTAAAATTTAAATACAAAAATAAGGTGTAATTTGTTAACATTAGTTAATGTATTAAGTAACATTAATGAACAATACATTTATTATACTATTTATAAATCTTTGTTAATGTTTGTTAATAAAAAAGTTTGTTAGTTTACAGTGCATTAACTAATCTTAACAAACACAACTTGTGATTTTAATAAAGCATTAGTAAATGCTGAAATTAACATTAACTAAGATTAATAAATGCGAATAACTTCACAGTATCAGTTCCCAATAGCTATTAATTCCAGACAAAATAATAAAAAAAATAATTTTGAAGGAAATTATCATCTGTATTTAGCAAAGATGCTTTAAATTGACCAAAAGTGACAGTACAGACTTTACATTGTTACAGAAAACTTTCTAATCCTCAAAGAATCCTGAAACAAAAAAAAAACTTTCCACAAGAATATTAAGCATAACTGTTTTTGATGATAATTAGAAATATTGAGATGTCTGAAGGATCACGTGACACTGAAGCCTGGAAATTTAGCTTTGCCATCAAAGAAACTAATAATACTCCAAGTAAACACCTTTCAAAAATATGAAATAATCTTACCCCAACATTTGAAACGGTAGTGTATAATATTTATAATTGCACAACTACACAGTATAACGTGCCACTACAGGTAAAGTAAGATTATGTACGTCACTAATTGTTTGAATGGAAGTCAAATTCCCATAGTGATGAATCAATAATCTTGCAAAGACATGCACTTCCTCTTACTGTAATGGGAGGTAGAAGAGAATCAAGGAATACCTGTCGAAATTCCCCTCTGTCCCACTATAAGAGCACCTGTCATTGCCATGCAGAGGTGTACATCATTCTGTGAAGAAAAAGACTCATTGGACCTCATCAGGTAATAATACATAATGTACAGCATATTTATTTTATTCCATAACCAGAATGATATAGTATATACAGTATGTAGCACATGCATACTTATGTTTGACTGTCTTTTCATTTATCTCAGGCTGAACTGTTAGCAGCATAATGAAGAACTTGTTCATCACATATATCATGATGGTATGCACCATCCTTTGTGGTCTATGGGACACAGTCGAGGGTCGATGGCTTCACTTGGGCAGTTGTAAAGTGAACATTCACACGCATGAACTCAGGCACCACTTCCAGCACATCCGTCAAAACATGGTATGTTTACAGTCTAGCCTTTGTCATGTATTAGTTTCAGCATTTCCTTCTGTTAAAATATCTGCAAGCTAAACATGTATAACTGCTTCAAGTCAGTTTCCCACCATAACAATGACGTCATTGGTGATGTCAGTGGGCTTTCTTGACAGGTTTGACATGTTAACCAACAGGTTATTGATTTATTTTAAGTTCTTCTTGCACTCTGTATGCCTAAATCAAAAGAACAGCATGTGGCAAGACATGCTTTTTCATGTTTCGGTTTTGGGTTCAACATGCCAATGACATTTGAGCATGACAAAGCAAAAAAAAGCGAAAGAAATAGTTCAGTCAATCTGTGGAAACTCCTGCCCATGTCTTCAGCTCTTTGTTCATATCTCTTATATAAAAAGAGCTGACAAATCATATGTAAACAATGCCGTTTTAGGGTGGCCTCATTTTATTGTGTCTGTGGTTTGAGGCTATGTAGTGATTACAACGGTAATGCAATCTGATAATATCTCGTGTTTTGACAGATTTCTGGAGATGATCACAAGGGAATCAGATTACTTAGAAAAGACGTGATGAACAGTTTACAGGTAACATTTTTTAATAGTCTTTTTGTAGCCTTTGTAGAATCAACTGATATATTAAAATGTACCGCATCAGTGATTTATGTGTCTTCCCCATTATTAGGCTACAGAAAGCTGCTGTTTCCTCAGGCAGCTCCTTCACTTCTACATGGATAAGGTCTTTATCAACTACACCAGCAGTCATTCGCTACATCGCAGAACCACCAGTGTTCTGGCCAACTCCTTCCTCAGTATCACCAAGGACCTGCGAGTGTGTGTATGTACCACTATTAATTAACAAATGTTTTTTTAAACTGTTGCAATTGTAAGGCTGGAAAAGATGGGAAAAGTCCCACATGCTGTCGTAACTCGCAAATCTTTTTACAAAGGTCAAGGTCAAGGACCTTCCTTTGGCATTTGAATGACATCACAAATCCTTGCAGAAGTTCTGTGACTAAAACAATGCTGAGTAAAATTTTGTAAGCTACAATATGTGGGACTTTTCCATTTTACCTACTTGGATCTACATACCTGTCTGTGAATAAAACGTGCAAGCTGGGGCAGGGTAAAAAATTCAGATTTCTCAAATTTAATCAATTCTCGTTTTTATTCTTAAATCCCAAGAATCAATTAGTCCTGTTTTCATTTGATGGAAGGAACACTGTAGCACACCTCCAATCCAATAAATCGCAATAAGCTTTGTGCTTTTTTACTCTTGATGTGAAACAAAGTCTCAATGTGAAGTGACAGATCACTGTAGCGCCTCAGTTCAATAGAAGAATCGATTGCAAGCTTGTAAATCAGAATCAGAATCGAATCAGGAAATTTGTGTCAAAACCCAGCCCTAGTGCAAGCTTTTAGCAGACTAATCTAATCATGCCTCTGTTTCTGTCTATCTGAAAGCATGCTAATGCACATTGTGAGTGTGGTGACGATGCCAAACAAAAACTCACTGCCATTCAAACCATGTACGACAAGGTAAGAAACGTAATTCATTGACAGGACACAAAATAACTAGGCCTGCCAACACAAACTGTAGAAAGCTTCACAGATTTAATACCCATCATTCAAAGTCATTATCCTCCATTTTAGATTTTTAAATATTTTATTTAATCTCATAATACTTACACTCTCAGTTCAGTTTAACACATTTCAACATTTTAAATACATTCCACAATTCTACTGACATCTCCCCCACAATCAACAGAAAATAAAAGAAAACAAGAACATTTCTTTTTTTGTCTTTCAGCTTGATCAGAGGGCAGGAGCAGTGAAAGCTATTGGAGAGCTGGATTCACTACTTGAATGGATAGAAAGTTTCCAACACCACTGATAATACACTAAGACCAAACCAAGATATTTATTATGTTTCTAAACCAAGGCCAGCTGCACAGATTCGAGAATTAAGAATATTTTCTACTTGACTCTAAAAAACAGTTTTAAAAGGTTTACGGTTCCTTACAGTTCACGTGAGAATAATTTATTTATGATTAACTACTTTTTAGATCATATTTCTAAGCATATTTGCATGATGTTTAAATGTCATGCTGCAAAGTAGACCTTTTGCGGTCAGTTTGTTGTATTATTGTCTTCATAAAAATATGTAATTTACAAAATAAAGATATATTTAAACTGCTATGAGTCACCTGCTTTACCACAAAATCTATTCAGATCAATTAAAACACCTTATACGAAATCACTCAAGAACTGATGTTTCATATGCAGAGTTTCGCCTCCTGAGAGTAAACATAAGTAACCGCATATGTCTGTCATATTTATGCTAAACCGAAACAACCTGATGTTAAGAGCTGACGCATGCTATTTCAATAGGTCATTACTATATGTTTTCAGACAGACCTTTTTATCAGGTAGTTACAGAAGCACAAACCACATTTATAACTGACTTTCAATTTACATAACAGGTTCAGGTTCAAATTGACATCAAACAACATATCAACAAGAATATACATTTGTGTCATACTATGTCAAATACTGGCTTAATTTTTAACAGAAAGGAACAGCAAAAAAAAAAAAAAGGACATCCTAACAGTAAAACGCTGCTTTTAGGACATATATTCAACTGCAGACCCACAGCACCAGCAGTTTCAGAACCGCAGCTTACCGAGCTTACGTTCTTAACAGAGCAGCGTTACCTACGGTTTTAAAGTGTAATTTGCTATTATTTCGCAAGAAACATCATACTTTAAGTATGCATGTTATAACGATACATTATGGTACATTTAAAACAATTTAAAATATTAATTTTGTGTAATACAATTGTATATAGTTGTTTGTTTCATATTACGCAAGTTATTTCCTGTTCATATTACTAAAAATAATGTTTGAAATTTAAGGGCATTTATATGACATATACTTTAATCACAAGATTCAAAATAAACATTTACTCCAAAGCCAAGAACATGTGGATCATGCAATTTTCTATATGAAAACTAAAACATTTAAATAAATATCTAAACACCTACACACACAAACAGCAGCATAATTTAGCAGACACTAACAGAGAGAATCTAAAATGAATAGGGCATTTTTTTGTTTAATTATATAATAAATAAAAAGATACAAAAGAATTTAGTTAGAGAAGCTAGTGTTTTTTTTTTCCAATAAAACAAGCTAGAAAATGAATAGAGTGCAAGTCTTAAAGGGTCAAGTTTTTTTTTTAAGAATAGAATTAGAATAGGGAGTGCTAGAGGGTCAAATTAAAATTAATTAAATTAAATTGCAGTTTATCAAGTGAACAATACACTATTAGGCCCTTTTTGCCATGACAATCCTGCATAAATAACTCTACATCATCCCTGAATACAAAATGAAATTTGAAGGACACTCTGGAAGTTTCTGATTGTTCTGTCATGTGTCGGATCACTGGGAGTTCCTTCATTGCAGAATATTAAATAAAAAGGTGTTTTTAATATTTCTCATAAATGTATTATGTTAAGATATATATGTGTGTGTATTAGGGATGGGACGATAAATCGTCGCAACGCGAATCGAAAAATGATTCAGCATCGATTCGAGATTTTCCGAACACATCGCGATTCACAAATCGATTCTGAGCTTAGTTTTAAACAGCAGATGGCACTGCTTGCTTTAGAAATATACATATATACTTATCTTGGTTAATTTAAATTATTAAATTCAATTAAATTTATTTAAATTAAGTTTTATTTAAATTGGTCAGAAGGGGGTGCAAATGTAATGGTGGGCTAGAAGAAATGTCCAGTATCTACCTTTCAGAGAAAAGACCATCTGTTATGTTTGGAATGTCACACTTGGAAGAACAAAAACACAGAGAAATATTGAAATATCAACTGCTACAATATAATAAATGTCAATTACTTTAACTGATAATCACTTACAGATATAAAAATCAGACAAGTTATATAGCATACAGGAAAACAGAATAAAATAAAAATTGGTATGTAATAATGTATTGTAAGTATACACTGCCCTCCAAAAGTTTGAAAAAACAACCCTGGCAAAGTGTGGTTTTGGATGATATCAGCATAAATCCTTCTCATTTTTTGGTGAAAATACATTAAATTAAAGACATTATCACTGAAGACCAGCAATAATAAATTTCATTTTGATTAGATAATAATGGCAATATATACATGTCAAAGTCAGACATGCCCCTTTGCCAGCTGTGATCCCTGGTTACTGATTTAAACTTGGCCCAGGTTTAAAAGATTTTTGGGTCAGCACACCTTAATAGCTTCAACAACCAATTAAGTTTAGAATACAATGAATTTAGGCCCAGATTATGCAGAGCTGAATAATAATATAATATATTTACGAATAATAAACATCTTCAAATCTTAACAGCAAAGCCTATTTACAACACGCAATCCGAAAATTGTATTGTACAACAAATTGTATGACAACAAATTCAACATTCATTAAGATGATAAATCAAAGCACAAATTAAGTATTTAATAAAAAATGCTTAACTTAATATATACGATAATTATTCACCATATGATAGCAAAAAAATTACAGACAATTACAACTTTTTTACGTCACTTCTCAGATATTCCAAGACCCGACATATGCCAAATAAATATGTTTAACTGGCGAAAACAAGCACTGACCAACTCCAACAGACACTGATAGGGGTAAAACTCTGGACAGACAAAACCTGACAGATGTGTCTGTTGCCATTTACCCGCATTGATGTTGTGTGAATTGGATTTCGGAAATAAGAAAGTCATACAGGTTTGGAACGACATGAGAGTGAGTAAACGATGGCAGGTAATTGTAGGCCTCTGGTTTCTGATTAATTGAACTGTATCTCAGTTATATCTCAGAATTTTGAAAGCAATATTTAAGACCAGGACATTTAATGAGGTCATCCTCCAGAGTTAAACAGGACAGATGTGACAATTTGCAATAAACTTGTACAATCAGTGCAAAGAAGGCAGGAAGGGTCAAAGCAGTAAGCTTAAAAGTATGGAGGACATAAATATTATTGAATTAAATCTAGGATGTACTTATTACTGCAATCCTTCATTTAAACACAATAGAGTAATTTACTCATTTTTTAGATATTAAGAGTACTCTTTTAGATATTTTGCATATATTTCTGTTTTTATTAAGCATATGTTTAATACTTTTCAATTTAGCCATCTTTCTATAAATTATATTAGTGATCATTAAAGGATTAGTTCACTTCCAGAATAAAAATTTCCTGATAATTTACTCACCTCCATGTCATCCAAGATGTTCATAGCTTTCTTTCTTCAGCCACAAAGAAATAAAAAAAAAGTTTTTTGAGGAAAACATTCCAGGATTTTTCTCCATATAGTGGACATCAATGGTGGCCAACAGGTCGAAGGTCCAAAGTGCAGTTTCAATGCAGCTTCAAAGGGATCTATACAATCTCAGCCGAGGAATAAGGGTCTTTCCTAGCGAAACGATCTGTCATTTTCTTAAAACAATACAATTTTTTTTTTACCACTAAGGCTGGTCTTGCACCAACCCGACCTCACGCCACTGTTCGTTTTACTCAGGTATTTATTGTTACAACAAGTATATTTCTTTTTCCGCCAACACACTATTATATTGTGCTCTATTAATTCAAACTGCTTAAGTTTCCATTTTACTTAATTATCAATCGTTAAACTAATGTAAATATTTTAATTTTGCTGTTCAAAAAACCGGATATGACGTTTCCAACGCATTTGATAAAGACGGCGCGAAGGAGGTGTATCATGGCGTCAGAGCTAGAAGTACCAGTCAGGTAAGAAAATCTAAAGACTTCTTTGTCAAAGTCTTTAATTTCTGTAAGTGTTTTTAGTATGCTTTTAGTGTTGTTTTGCAGACGAGTGTCTATTGCGTCGTTAATAGATAATTTCGTGCGGTTGGGAGATGTGAAAGCGCATATGGACTGTAACGTTGGTGTATTTGTACGTGTGCTTGTGGAACAGAGGATGCGGCGAGTTATTAAAGTTCAAAGTGCTTTTCCGTCTTGTTAATGATATATAGGCAGTTAAATAAAACCTCCCTGTGCTCTTTCTAGGCTACTTAAGTCCCAGTAAAATTAGCGTTAGCTAAAGCACGAAAGCAAATACAAAATATAGCTGCAAGCAGCAATTGCGGGGCCAAGCACAACAGAGGCAGAATGAGGACATAAGCATGGCAAGGAGGAACAGACCGACAAAAACAATGAGTAAATATAGCTGCAAGCAGCAATTGCGGGGCCAAGCACAAAAGAGGCAGAATGAGGAGTTAAGCACGGCAAGGAGCAGCAGACCGACTACAACAGTGAGTAACTTAAGCCATTTTAGGATAATATCAGTTGAAATGGCTGAAAAATCATAAAT
>JAHKKF010532419.1:0-26840 GCA_019740295.1 Labeo calbasu
TTTTTTTTTTACGAATGTCCCAGGTTAAGCGCCAAAATAAGAACAGAATACCGAACACATGAGTAGGCAAAATATTAACCCAGACATTTAACTAACACAGTGAAGCATAAAACAACATCAATGTTTAATTCATAACTTTTAGAACAGTTTTGATTCTTTTCGAATCCAAACAACAGAATCAGAATCTAACTTAAATTTAAAAATAAACAGGTTTGGGGAGTTTGAAAATGTGAGGAAAAAGTAAGGTTTTTTTTTTTTTTTTTTTTTTAAGATTTCAATCCTATTGTTATATTTAAGACTGTAAAACTGTATAAAAATCACTTGTAAGTTATGCAACGTGATATGAGGAATCATATTAGTCCCACATGAATTAGAGCGCATGACATCTCACATATTTTGAGGTATTTTGATTCATATATTTTACCCGTGGTTTCAGGATGTTGGATAGCCTGTTCTTCTGGTGAACCGAATAAAAAACATGATTTAATTTCCGCTAAAACACTCAAACTAACAGTGCTGATAGTTTAAATGAATGAGTCAGGCCTAAATAAACACAAATACTATTTCCCGCCAATTGCCAGATTTCCTATCACAGTGAAAGCATTGTACAGACATAAAAATACAGATTAGCTAAAAACCAGCTCATTTTAGAATATTTGCACACTGATAGTAGGCTATGATAATATTTTTCTATGTGTGCAGTATTCGAAATATTTGTACTTAAACTTTATCAAAACTAAATTTATTGTTTTCTATTATTGTTTTTGAAGCAAACACAACTAAAAGCCGGTCTGTGGTTTGACACTAACAAATCACCACAAGATGGCAACCTCAACCTTTTTTTTTTTTTTTAAAGTAGACGATAACTGAACAGCATGTTTGACAGTAATGTCTAAAACACACTGACACGAAAGTTAAGTCATATCAGTCTTCTAGAAAAAGATTTTCTATATAAAGATTGTCACGCATCATTGTTCCTGCCACGTTGTGATGACCAGACAAATATTAGCCTAGTCATTTTATCTCACGTACAGGTTCAGGCGGATACAGGCTCATGTTAGCGGTCAGGTCAGCTGTGTTGACGTTTTAAGGAAATAATGAACGAATTTGTCATTGCGGAAATAAGGGAAGAATATTTTTGCGGTCCACTTTGTGGATGTCACAAGTTCAAGTTTGGGATAACATCTGACCCTTGCATTTGTGCCTGATCAGTACGGATTTCTCATGTGACTTGGCCATTATACAGTACATTTTACAGAAGGCTATTATCATTTTACCCTTTTTTAATTGTTTGTAATAATGCATCAAGCATTATGAACATTATATAAACACACTTTCATAAAATATAAATATATGTATAAACAGGTATTACTGTACCATATAGAAATAAAAAAGAAGATATTACACAGATCTCACTTCTGGTAAACATGCGGACAAACATTGAGTGTTTCCAACATGTATCATTCCCTTTTTCTCTCTCACTGTATAAACAGGATGTTTATGCCAGCGTCAGGGCCGTAGACAAACCCAGCACTGATGGTCAGATAGCCCTCTGTGAGTTCCCAGAGTAAACCTCATCCTTCAATCTAGATTAACTGGGATTTAAACCTCTATTCTGTTTAGTTTAGACTGCCGCGGGGCTGCAGCTCTTCCTGTAGCGGTAGCCGACGTGTTTTAGGATCGGATCCCAAAATTGCCTGTGCTTATTTCACTGAGCCTGGGTTTCTTTTCAGAACAGCAACACACCGTCTGAGCTCTTACAAAAACAGGATTATCTTAGAGTAAACGTGCGAAGTTATGTTGTTCGGAGATATGCATGATAAAACATGCAATTTACTTTTATAAGCAAATGGACGAACCTGATGGGTGATTAAACGGGCAATAAAATACTATATATTTAAAGTCCAGACTATCTTGGGGGTGTAACAATTAGAAACCACCTTGCGACGTGCTAACAAGACACTTTAGCATAAACCCTGGTCTAGTTTTGCCAGCAAATATTATATATCTCCTGTTGTGATGATTTGATACTAAAATGTAACAGTAACAATAAAACGCCTTCTAAATTGTAAATTATCTTGGCATTTATTGCAGTTTTTTTAGCTTTCTGTCAGTTTATTGTGGACTAGCTGGAGGCAGTTATAGTAAATCCAGAGGTGGTAATTCAGAGAAGCGTTTCCTGTAAGTAGCAATTAAAGTTGACAACTTTACCCAGGGCAGCCTCTCTGTTTACCTTGACAAATATCCCTCTCTCTTCACACATTCTAGCTCTATTTTCAGAATAGTTCATTTATAGTCTTGCCTTCAGTGTTTCACAGCTCAAACGAAAAAAAAATGTGATATTAAGAGGCTAAAAACATAACTAGGTACATCGACAGGATTAGCTAGCTGCGAGTAGCGCTAATTCAACCTCTTGATGTGACACAAGAGATTTAGTGTTGCAGGATTTTAAGTGTTATTTTTCCAAACGTACACAGCAAGTTGAGTGTAATTTGGGCTGTGAGTGGTGTCATTAAATCGGCCAGACACACAGCGCATTCACGCTCTAACTCAGGTACACACAAGTGCCTCAGATATCCAAGACAATTCCTCTCTTGTGTAGCGAGAGCTAGCGCTAGTTCGCTATACAACATTGTTGATTTACTGAAAGTGTTGTGGAATCATTCAACGGCTATTTCCAAAAGTCTTATATGGAAAAGCAACATCTTGAAAAACATTTGCGGACAGATATTGAGTGTCAAGCTAAACATTCAGTGCCTAGCGCTTTCCAAAGTAAATAACTTAAGACACCAACCAGCTTTTGAACATATTTCTTATTCATTTGCATTAACATGTATTGTAGCTAAATGTACTTCATTCACTACCCAAAATGAAACATCGAAAAGTCATCTGAGGACAAAATGTAAGCCATCAACAAGTATTAATGCTCCGAATTAAGCAAAAAAGGCTTAGCCTTTCACGCTAGTCGTGACAGTCAGCCTCCTCAGAGGGTTCTGTTTTAATCTTTTGGTTCCAGTCCATAGAAAACAATTCTTTAGAGCTGATGTGGAATGGATGCCGTGAGAATCAACAACCCTTTGCGAGGCCGTGATTTGATATGAGGCACTTTATTACTGATAAAACTCCTTCCCAGGAGGCACCTCAGCATGAACCATTTATGGGCGTGCTGACCTGCAGCTAAAAATACTTTGAAAAACTGCTGCTGAACGCCACAGACCCTTTCTAGGATTTAATAGAGACTGAAGGGGATATGACTACAGGCTAGTTCACACCAAGAACAAAAACAGTAACTATAACAATAACTATATTAGTGTCCACACTAATGGATGATAACGATCTGTTTGTTATAAGCACACTGGAGTTTTGTTGTTTCCTGCTTCAAAGCATTTTTAGCCAGATGAAAACGACACAATGTAAAGTACTTGCGCTGGCCCTAGTTTTAAATGTTTTTGTACTGTTGTGCTTGTTGGTTAAAGGAGTTGTTCACTTCCAGAACAAAAAATTTACAGATAATGTACTCACCCCCTTGTCATTCAAGATGTTCATGTCTTTCTTTCTTCAGTTGTAAAGAAATTGTTTTTTGAGGCAAACATTTAAGGATTTTTCTCCATATAGTGGACTTCAATGGTGCCCATCTCCCATCTCATTTTCTCCTTCGACTACAAAATCACTGCAGATGTACCAACCCAGTGTTTACAAAGTAAATGTGCAAGGAGGGTAAAACACTCTTTACAAAAAAAGTTAAAACAGTGATGTTGAAGTTGAAGGAGAAAATGAGATTTTTCGACCCTGTCATGAACCAGAATACACAGAGAGTACACACGCAGAGCTAGACAAGACGAGCATTTGAGGTTAAAAAGTATATAAATTGTAATTTATTTTAGAAATTAACTGATTGTTTTGCTAGACAATACCCTTCTTCCTCGTTTAGAGCCCTTTGAAGCTGCATTTAAACTGCATTTTGGAAGTTTAAACTCATGGGCACCATAGAAGTCCACTGTATGGAGAGAAATCCTGACATGTTTTTCTCAAAAAACATAATTTCTTTATGTCTGGCATTTTAAAAAAAACACAGCGTTCCTACTGAAAGTAATCGAAAAAATACACTAGCCTTGGGGAAAAAATGCTTTGGTGGATATACGGCCTAATATCAGGTGGATTCTGATTGGCTGCCAATGTTTTTATCATTCTGAAAGTGACTGCATTGCCATGATATCGTTTTATATGTAAATCAACGTTCTTAAACTAATTCTAAACTAATTTCTAAGTTCTAACTCTAACGTGACAAGGTGACTGAATGCTAAAAGTTTTTATCCCAACCAGCTGTGAGAGGACATTTTGTTGATCATTTGCACTTGGTAGCCCAAAAATGGTACTCCTCATAACTATATGTTTGACATCACATATGTTCTGATCAATGCTGGGTGTAACGCATTACAAGCCGGGATTCGAACTCAGGACACCCGCAGTGCAACAGCGCTATATGTCGCTAATCACAGGGCTATTGGCACCGACATGCTCATTCGTTTTTTAATAAATGTATGTTTGAAAAACATATTTTGTTGTAAATTTAATGTGTTACTTTACTAGTTACTTGATATAGCGCTGTTGCACTGCGGGTGTCCTGAGTTCGAATCCCGGCTCGTGGACCTTTCCCGATCCTACCCCCTTCTCTCTTCCACTTCGTTTCCTGTCCAACTACACTGTCCTATCTAAATAAAGGCATAAAAGCACGCACCCCCCGTTACTCAAAAGTAACGTAATGCATTACTTTTTATAAAATGAAAAGTTACTATTTTATGAAGTAACACGATATTGTAATGCATTACTTTTTAAAGTAACTTTCTCCAACACTGGTTTCAGTTCATGGCCGGCACCAAGAGGTGGCATTTGCAGGCCTTGTCCCCCCAAAACAAGTTACTGTGGCCCCCTTCCCCTACTCTCTCCTTCTTGCTGAACGTGATCGATTTTAAAAGTGAAAGCGAAAAAAAGTTTTGAAGTTTTCGATTTGAAACCTTTGAAATTGTTGGACATGNGGGTGCTCTGGAGGCCGGTAGGCAGGTGTTTGACAACACAAAGTAACTCAAAAGTAATGTAATGCATTACTTTTTAAAGTAACTTTCTCCAACACTGGTTTCTGTTCATGGCCGGCACCAACAGGTGGCATTTGCAGGCCTTGTCCCCCCAAAACAAGTTACTGTGGCCCCCTTCCCTTACTCTCTCCTTCTTGCTGAACGTGATCGATTTTAAAAGTGAAAGCGAAAAAAAGTTTTGAAGTTTTCGATTTGAAACCTTTGAAATTGTTGGACATGAAGCTATAAATACTGCGTAAGGTTTAGCTTTTGTTCATCTGGGGCTCACATCTCTGAAATCGGGGAAACAAATTTTCAAATAGGCGCTGTCTTTAAAAATAAACCACGGATTTGAGTTTTAAACCACTACGTTCTAGCCTGAAAAACTACATTTCATGACACAATAACAGTAATATTTTGAAAATTATGCAGATTTTCTCCTCCACCATTAACGCTCACTGATTGGTGCGAAATGCATTCTGGGATACATGGCTGCCTCAAGTCCCCACAAGTCTCCTCTTGACGCATCCTTGATAAATAGGGGCGGAGCAAGAACACATCCGCTGATTTGAACTGTACTTGGCTAGATGTGAACTTTGAATTGGAACAGACTCATATCAACTTGTGGAAAATAGGCATCCGATGACCCCTTTAACAAAAAATAAGATTGTGACACTTAAATGCTTTTTACAGTATGCTCAACCCTTTAAACCAACTGTTAAAGTGTTTTAACTGTGGGGTTCACACATTTGAAGTGCGTTCACTTTTAAGCCTGACTTATGAAAAAATGTGTCAGAGCAAGGCTAATACTGCTAAAATTACCACTGAAACTAGAAACTGTTAAATAAAAAAATAATATAAATATGAAACATGCACATACAACAATATAACCCAGAATTACGTTAAAGTACCAATTTTAAACACTTACATTTACCTGGTAAACAAAAGCATTTACTAATGACATCAAATCTGATTCAGCTAACGGCTAACTAAACGAACTAAAACACTGTCGGTTTTCACTTCAAATAGACACTGCTTTTTATCTAGTCTGTCACTTGGGAGGAGGCAGAGGAAAGGATGAGCTCATTAGAGAGATAATTCCACATCAATTCATTTCTTTTCTCCGTCTCGTTTCTTCCCCACGCCCAGCTACACGCTAAGTTTATTTTCACACCACCTTCTCGTAAGGAACCCACCCAGCACCACATGACCTTCCAGCATCTTCAACCTCCACACCTTCATCCCACCGCAGGTCGCTCAAATCACCCATTCAAGCGTGCTGTAGTGTTACGTGCGCCTGCAGACCCCCCACAAAAGGTAGTTCTGTTAGAGTCCAGTTTTAAACAACACGCTCAGTCTCAGAGGTGTATAAACACAAGTGGTGAAGGTACTGACGCAGGGCGGTAGGAAGAAAATGTGCCAGACAGATGCGCTTTAAAGATCTCAAATCCAAAACGAGTTTTCTAAGTCTGCTGTCCTGGTTGTGTGTAGGCTGACTGAAGACCAGCGGAAACGGCACCGTGCCAGACTTTGTTATCTCAATGCAGCTTGAAATTTTACAGATCATAAGCTAAGAGGAATTTCACGGTAAAATGCAATTGTGTATATCTGTGATCAATGACACACTGAGCAGTTTATCCCCAGAATAACACTCAAGCAACCTTTCATCTAAACCAGATCAGAATTTTTATTATTATTAGTCACTTTCAAACACTCAAACACATGTTCGGCTAAAAACGTCTTTCATGTAAATGCATGAAACTTGCATACATTACACATTATTTAGACTTCTCTTCTTAAAAAAGGAACTGAAAACTACATTTTTGTTTATGTATGTTATGGAAGCCTGTTTCTGTCAAAGGAAAGAACAAAATTAAAAGGTACTTGCAAGTCTCAAAATGTTACTCTAAGTGTGACTTACTTTAAACTTTACCTTATAAAATTCAGATTTTATACCTGAATTATTTTATTTTTCACTCAAAAGGTGCAGTCACATTAGCAAATCTTTGGCGAAATTTCAAAGACAGCGATGAACCACCACTCACACACAAGTCGCTTTCAAACCAAGCAGCTTTCTGTTAACGTCAGCATAGCAAATCAGCACGACCAGCTTCAACCTGTTGCAAAATCCATGTGGGAGAAATGTTCAACCTCAAGCAAAATTCCAGATCGAGTGGATTCCTATTGAAAGATTTCGCATGCAAAAATTCACCACCGCACCTCAAGGCAGGAACAAGCTTCCAAAGATGGGGTCTTGGACTTTAAACTGACATTTAGTAGCGTGAATGCAGAATTGACATTTTGCAAAGACCCGCCCCCCTTAGTTACTGTTTCTACATCCGACAAGTCATGGCGTTCTAACACAGTGAAAAATACATTTCAGAGAAACGAGCAAACTTACAACGCACCAACAGACAAGACAGAGCAAGTTATTTTTGGTACGAAACAAATTTTAAATTTTGTAATTTTATACGAAATTCAAACGATAAATACAGTTTTGTGGCTCTTTAAAGTATCATGACAGATCGCTGTAGCACCTCAGTTCAAGCAAGACGTGAACTAGGGCTGCACGATAAATCGCATGTGATTGTTGTGCACATCTCCTCAGTAAAACCAGTTTTGTCTCTTGTCTCTCCAGTTTTGTTACTACTAGTGTAGTAGTAAATCTCCATCACGTGCGCAATTAATACACAGAGTCGTAAATCACTGACAAGCTACGCAAAATCGCGTTCATAATCGAATGTGATTCATCTGCGATTATGAACGCGATATTGCGTAGCTTGTAGATTTACTACTAATCACAGAACCGGCTTTACTGACGAGATGCGCATGACAATCACACAGCCCTAACATGAACCAATCGTCTTTACCTTTTTACTAGTTATAGCACAAAATAAACATGAATGAACATCTCAAGGTATTATTTAAATCACGGAAAGATGTCAATATGCTCCATTTGTCCAATTTCAAGTCCACCTGCCTAAATCTACTATACTGTCTGGTTTGTTTGTCAGACTAAATTACAGATTCTGCATTACGATTTGTGAGACAGCCTGTCAATCAAACTCCCTGCGACGGGTCAGTTGTGCAAAATCAGAAGGTTGCTGTTACCGAAGCTATTTTAGTATTTTAGCCACAACCCAATTCAACACGTTTCTAACATAATATTAATTTCTTCAGTTCTGAAACATTTACACACATTGGGCCTCATTCCTGAAACTTGCATAAGTTGATGTATGAGTAAATTCTAAGTAATTTGCGCAAAAAACAGACCTTCCCGAAAATTTGTCCTCCGTATTCACAAACACTTCGTAAATGTCAGATTTGATAGTTAAACGTGTATGTTAATGAATTCCAATCATTCGTAAATAGGGTGCTCGTGCACGCTCATTCACAATTAGCATAATCCCCGCCTATGAATTACAGCTACGCAAATTGCGTGTCCAGGAACACAGTGGGATATTCTGGTGTACTTTCTCAGGTTTGGCTCCAGTATATTGCGTAAATGCAAAAAATACTAATAGGCCATATGCCTAACAATAAACATTCAATAACGTGTGTCCACCAAAGAGTTTTTAGCCAATTTAAAAAAAATGTCAGGCGGTCTTCTTAAAACGACCAGCTGGTGGTGCTTGAAACCGCTTTGGTGGCAGTAACCAGTAATATTGACTTCTCCTTTGCTGTAAGTAGTCGTTGTACAAGTAGGATGGTTGGTCGGTATTTGTCCCGCGACGCTGCTGGTATAAA
The DNA here is from genome assembly GCA_019740295.1 of Labeo calbasu. Lineage (NCBI taxonomy): Eukaryota > Metazoa > Chordata > Actinopteri > Cypriniformes > Cyprinidae > Labeo > Labeo calbasu. The sequence continues at coordinate 8,820 of JAHKKF010532419.1, forward strand.
CATAACATCAGCATCAGTGTACAATTCACCATGCCGATTCAAACAGAGTGTTCTGCTGAGGGGGGTTAAAAACAGGACATAAAATAACCTGTTACTTCTAAACTGTGATGTTTTTTATATAAAAATCTTGATAACATTAAAAGGGGACCCCAGAGAACAGTACAAAATAATAAAAGGTAGTTCATGACCCCTTTAAGGGCAATATCAAGAATGGAAAATCTGTTATGGTCATAATTATGGTATCATCACTACAAAAATATCTTATGTCCTTTTTTATGAAGCTAAAAAAACACTACGGTAACTCTGTGAAAGAGAACCTTTATTTGGGTAATAAGGATTTACTATCTGGCGTCGTTCTCTAGTAACAGGATTTTAGAGTTGCTGAGGGTAATACGGCGTGAAATGTTGTTTTTAGCACTTTAGTTGGTGAGGCACACTCATGGAGCCATGGAGCTTTGGCAAGGTTGGTTCAATAGTTAGTCAGTCTTGATCTTCATTGGATGCGGTGAGAAGGTCAACAGGGCACGTGCTACCTCTGCAGATCTCTATCTCCGCTCTTATTGTCAGATCTGACTGGTAGAAGACCATCAGCACACTGTCAGTCCCTCTATTCATCCTCTAAACAACAGTGACACTGAATTCGTCTGGTGTAGAAAAATTAATGAGAGGATATGGTACAAATAAATACACAAAACTTCAGGTTTGACTTTAAAATAAAAAGGTTAATCTGTGTAATCGAAAGGACAATGTAGTCTCATGACAAAAACGAACCTCTGGGAATTTTTCGCAAGACATGAAATACGTTTTGTGACATATTCAATGTGAAATGTCCACTGGGTGGCGCTAGAAGAGTGTTTGTTTGTTTTTCCCTGGAACAAATGAACGTACATATGGTACGATTTATGTGACATTGGTTTTGTACGTGTCACCGCCATTCTGATTGAAACGTCTGTTGAGTGGCGCTATAACTCTAATGCTCCGTGACGTTTTAAAATAACATACCATATGAACTACACCTAAACCTACCTGATAGTATGAACAAAAGCGAATGTGACGTAAGAACGCAATCGCAAGCATGCCGTTTTAGCTTTTTTTCCAATTTTTCGGCTCTTTCATTGTGAGTCATGTTTTCACAGGATTCGTACCCAAGGATTCCGCATCCTAAGTCCAGTTCCGTGGCGGCAGAGCTACCGAGCAAACTTGTAATGTCCGGTGTTGTGTCCATTTTCAACCCCCTGCCAAATTATTACTCCCTCTCGTTGAAATGGCTACATGATCGGCTAATTCTAACACCTCCCCACACCTAACCCTACCAATACTAAGAAAAGCCAGAAAGCAAAACATATGGAGCTGTAATCACAACTCTGTATGAATTACAAGCACTCGCTGTTTTACCGCCTCTAGTGTTAATTTCTGTTGGAAATATGTGATTTGCAAAAACACAAATTTTGCGAAAAAAGTTCCCACAGGTACATTTTCATCATGGGATCAGGTAGGAAAACACACATATTGATAACTTTTGATTTACGAACGCTTGATTTTTGTAACGTTCCTCATGTATTTAGTATACGTTTTTTCATGTATTGATTGGGGAGCTTTCTGACCCTGCATAGACAGAAACATTACTACCACGTTCAAGGCCCAGAATGCGTTTGGCGCTGCTAATGCAGGAGTCAGTGTTCTGACATACAGTGCTGCTTGAAAGTTTATGAACCCTTTAGAATTTTCCACATTTCTACATAAATATAACGCAAAACTCCAATCAAACAAACAAGACGGAAATATATACTTTGTCATTTAGTTATTATCCAGTGTTAAATATTTGCGAGGTGCAAAAGTATTTGCTTTCAGTATCTGCTGTGACCCTTTTTTGAAGCAATAACTGCAGGTAACCTTTTTTGTAACTGCTGATCAGTCCTGCACAATGACTTGTAGGAATTTTAGCCCATTCTTTAGTACAGAAACACTTGAACCCTGTGATGTTGGTGGGTTTCCTCCTAAGAACTGCTTGCTTCAAGTCCTTCCACAACATTTTAATTGGATTAAGGTCCGGACTTTGACTCGGACTTTCCAAAACATTGCCTTTGTTCTTGTTTAACCATTTTTTGGTACAATGACTTGTGCGCTTGGGGTCTTTGTCTTGCTGCATGACCCACTTTCTCTTTAAATTTTAGTTTATGGACAGATGTTCTGACATTTTCCTTTAGAATTTGCTGATATAATCCAAAATTTATTGTTCCATCAATGATGGCAAGTCGTCCTGGCCCAGATGCAGCAAAACAGGCCCAAACCATGATACTACCACCACGTTTCACAGATGGGATAAGGTTCTTCTTATGCTGGAATGCAGTGTTTTTCTTTCTCCAAACATAACACTTTTTATTGAAACCAAAAATTATATTTTGGTCTCATCCAACCACAAAACATTTCTCCAATAGCCTTCTGACTTGTCCACATGATCTTTATCAAAATGCAGACAGGCAGCAGTGTTTTTTTGGAGAGTTGTGGCTTTCTCCTTGCGACCCCTTGCCATGTACACCATGGTTTTTCATTGTTCTCCTAATGATGGACTCATGCACGTCAACATTAACTAATGTGAGAAAGGCCTTTAGTTGCCCAGAAGTTATCCTGGGGTTCTTTTCAACCTCGGAAACTATTATACATCTTGCTTTGGAGTGATCTTTGTTGGTCGACCACTTCTGGGGAGGGTAACTGTGGTCTAGAATTTCTTCCATTTGTACACAATCTGTCTGACTGTGGATTTGTGAAGTCCAAACTCTTTAGAGATGGTTTTGTAACCTTTTCCAGCCTGAGGAGCAACAACAACTCTTTTTCTGGGGTCCTCAGAGATCTCCTGTGTTTGTGCCATGATTCACTTTCACCAACATAATCAGACTCCAACAGATCCCTGTTCTTTAAATAAAACAGGGCATAAACTGACACCTAATTGTCATCCTATTGACTGAAAACACTTCTGAACAGATTAAAATTAACTGCTAATCCTAGATATTCACATACTTTTGCAACTCACAAATATTTAACGCTGGATAATTTTTCATAATAAATAAATGACATAAGTATATATTTTCATCTCCTTTGTTTAATTGGGTTCTCTTTGTCAATTTTCAAAACTTCATATAAATGTATCCTATGCGCGGTTTAAATTTGCTCATCATCAAATGAAAGAGGGAGTTGAATAATAACATATCTTGGAATGTCTTAATGAAGACGTTCTCAGGCTGTTTGAAGACATACTGGTCCAGATGTTTGAAAAGTCAGAGAGGTGATTCTAAGTAGACATGAAATGAAACACATTCAGAATCACTCTGTAACACTCTTAAGGGAGTCTCAATTTTGACCTTGCACATTATCGCTAAACATAGAATAATTTTTGTTTGGACATATGGAGCCAAAATGCATATTTCTTAAATTCCGGAGGAGACAAATGATTCGGTCCAATCCGTGGGGACAGAGACGGTTTGATATGATAGACGACCTCTTTCTACACTTGACATGAAATGAACACATCTAAAAAGCACACATGTCCCCATCCCAACTTTCAAACGGTTGAATTATGAATGCATTCCTAGCCTTTTGCCGATGTCCTGAAAGTACCAAGTAGATTCAAAGTGCTAGGCTTGTTTACATGACGGCCATCCAAGTTTTTCACAAGTTATTTTTGCTGCAAAAGGCAGAAGTTTATTTAGTCCTTAACAGGGTGAGCGCAAGCCAAAAAAAATTCACGTTGTAAATGACATATGAGGATGTGTATGATTACTATAGAAATTTATATAATTGATATACTGTTATAGTTTTGTTAATATTTTAAGTGAGATTTTTGTATTTTCTGTTTTACTTTAAGTTCAGTTTTACTTCAACTCTGGTTTATAAATTGACAATTTGTATTTAATGAGAAAACACTAGCCAATCTCACATAAAATAACAGCAAAAATAACATTAATCATTTTGGATTCAAAACTCGAATTCGAGCAAAATGGCGTTAAAATTGGTAGTACAATAACTGTGTATCTCAATTATAAAGGTTAATTATTTCTTTACAATTATAATCATTTATGATTTCGAAGTTTTATATCCATTTGAACCCGATCGAGTAATCTGTGCATCCTTCTTCAGCAATCCACAAATAGTCTGTGTTCTACTGTTCACAAATGACTCATGATTTTAAAACTGAAAAAAGCAGTTCAGCTACAAGCCAAAATAGACCTGTAGGAGGTACAACAACAAATGTCAGGAGTATTCTTAGAGAGCAACACATCTGGACTATAAATGCCCCAAACGCCAATTGATAAGAGACAATAGGAAAAGCCAAGATAAGATACTCTTTAGACTGGTATCAGAAGATATCTGTCTGAGAGGAATGGGATTGCTATACAAACAAGTCTTTTAGAGGACGTTCCTAGATCCCTGAAGGATCATGAGAATGTGAATGTGAGAACAGGCTGTTGTGTTCTGATGTGGCGTGGATGTGCGGCTAATGGAAAAGGAAGCTTTTATTGATGGGAACTAGTAAATGTGGTAAGTTACTGTATAAGCAAAAGCCAGATGTTTGGTGTCTGAACGCGAGGGATGGGAGGCGTATGGGTATGGGCTCGGGGCAGTTAGGATGGGGCAAAAAGGTGAAGGCCCGAGAGATTTTCCGTTTTCCTACACTCATAAACACATACCCCTTGAGTTCCCACTAAACTTTACATTCCAAACCAGCCAACTCACCACAGCGTCAGGAAGCTTTGACTCACAGCAGTACCCAAAAGCATACCAAACACCAGCACAATAAATCTAGCACATGTTGCTATTAAAAACATACCTCGAAAATGACCGGCTGATTACTCGGAAGAGAAATCGCAAGGGGCTTTGAGTCTCCGCCATCTCCTTTTCCCAAAGTCCAAGTTAAACAAAATATGGAAGTAGGCACAACTGCCATAACAATGTCTTCTGGCTGTCTTTGGCAGTATTAACGGCACCTACATTTTTTAAAATAAAGGTTGTTTATTGGCTTCTATGGAGCTGTGAAGAACCTTCAACATCCATGGAACGTTTTCATTGCACAAATGATTCCTTAGTGGAATTAATAGTTCCGTGAAGAACTTTTAAAGGAATGGTTTACCCAAAAATAAAAATTCTGTCATTAAAGGGGTCATCGGATGCCCATTTTCCACAAGTTGATATGATTCTTTAGGGTCTTAATGACGCCACACCGACAGGCATCTGAGAATGGCTCGATTTAAAAAAGGGAATATGTTTTTTACAGATTAATTAAAAACCACTGCATGGATTTTTATCATTATAGGGTAGATTTGTACATACACTGCCAACACACATTAATGAACTTAGCATCTGATGACCCCTTTAATGACTCACCCTCATGTTGTTCCAAAACTGTAAACCCTTTGTTCACCTTCAGAACACAAATTAAGATTTTTTTGATGAAATCTGAGAACTTTCTGACCTTGCATAGACAGCAACACAACTGACGCGTTCAAGAACCAGAAAGGTAGTAAGGACAAATAGGCGGCTCCTGTGTCATGGTGATCTTGTGAAAACGTAGAAGTTGTTGTTTTTGTTTTCTTCAGGCACAAAAAATATTCTCGTAGCTTCTTAAAATTATGGTTGAACCACTGGTGTCACATGGACTATTTTAATAATGTCCTTACTACCTTTCTGGGCCTTGAACATGCTAGTTGCATTGATGTCTATGCAGGGTCAGAACAACACGTTCTCACTCCCAACTCCCAACGCTTGGTCAGGACCCTTTAGCGTCATTTTTTGACGTGTAGTGTTCTTCATTGCGTTAAATAAGAAAACTTTGCGTCATAATGCTGACGCAAAGGCAATGGGAATTTTATCATCAAGATTAAATTATATATTGGGTAATAATATTGCCATTATTGGATATACGTTGGGGTGTGAGTTTTCAGTGTAAACAGTCACAACAGTTTTATTTATAGTACATTATGTACACATTTACGAGTATGTAACCCAACCCCTACCCCTAAACCTACCATTTGTCAATAAAACACAAGATATAACAGGCAGATACAGCTACAGTCACAATTTATTCAAAAAGGATTAACATTCCAAGTCTTCTGAGGCAAAATGATTGATTTGTGAGTGGAATAGATGCGATCACCGTCTCCGTCCGTCGTAAAGCTCAGTCTGTTTGTGCGTAAATAAATGTAAAAAATGCCGCCAGAAGCGTAACGTCAGCCTTGGTGTGAAATGCCATTGGCTCTTGTGTGTCTAGTGAGCGATTGCGTCATGCTAATGTTCAGGAATATCTTTTTGAATGAGATGTGAGAGCATTAACAGAGCAGGATCATTTTCAGCGATTAAAACCGTATGTTTTACTCTCTTCTTCGCATAAAGATTTCTTATGGCTTCAGAAGATTTGGAATGCAACACGACTTGTTTGTAATGCTTTTATACTGCTTGTTTAAGGACAGTTTCTGCAATAAATACTCGGGACTGTACTTATATTTGCCTGTTGCGTGTTTTATATTGTTCAGAAGTGGGTAGGTTTAGGGCAGGGGTGGGGTTAGGTGCTCCAATTAATGTATAAATCTATATAAAAGTATGTATATTTTGTACATATGGATGCAAACCATTAAATTAAGGCAACCAACTGAAATCAATGGAGGACCCCGCACGTCCAAAAGTGGTTCCCCTTTAGCATCAAAAAGCGACTCCAAAGGGTCCTGACCAAGCGTAAATATGTGACGAGTTGGGAGTGTGAATGTGTTGGTCAGAAAGCTCTCAGATTTCATCAAAAATATCTTAAGAACCTTTCTTTTGCATTAAAATGTTCTTCACACTAAGAACTCTTTGAGGAACCAAAAATGGTTCTTCTACACCACTCCAAAAATCATTTTTAGGAGTGCAAATCTTCATGTAGCCACTACATTTCATTCACCCAGCTTGAGATCTTCCATCTGATTTGACTGCGTAAAGTGGGGGAGATCAGAACCAAGAGAACGTGATAGTGGTCCATGCAGCGCCCCCCTCCCCAAACATTCCTTTGCCCATGCACCATCCCCAGGCTGGAGCGCTAGATTGGACACTGTCCTCTGGGAATACTGTGAGAATGTGAAGTCTGGTTTGTGCACAGCAAGGGAGAACAGATTTGGAAAGGGGGTGTGCAAGAAACGCTCGCATTCTAGAAGCAGCTTTGATGTTTTTATATTTATTAATCATCCAGCAGAATGTATGGCTATTTAGAGCCAAGGTCTAACTTCAGGCCAACTGTGTCACATATGAAACCAGACAGAATTTTTTTTTTTGTTTCGCATGTGTGTCTTGAGTGGGTCGAGGCTCTGGGAGAGTGATGACCTGTCGCCCCGAAGGGGAGGGAATAAATGGCATTTCCCATTTTACCATGAAAAACAATGTTTGATCAAAGAATGGATATGAGATGTTGTAAGTGGAAATCTTGTGGGTCTTGGCTTGTCATCAGGGGAAATGTGCTCAGGCAAAAAATACAATCTGTCACGTACTTTGGGTTATTTTGGATGCCCCATTAAAGTAATAGTTCGCCAAGAAGTGAAATTCTGTCGTCATTTACTCTCCTTCATGACGCTCAAAACTCGTATGACATTCTTTCTTCTGAGTGAATTTCTGAAGTATGCACTTGTCATTTTTTCCATGAATTTAGAATTAGTGAGGTCAGAAGTAGGTTTCAAGCTTCAAAAGGGATGCAAAAATTATTAAAGGTATTGTAAAATGAGTTCTTAAGGATCACTGAAGCAGTAAGTATTATTGACTGAACAAGCTATTTCTTAAAAAGATCTGTTTTTTTTTCACAAATGGGCAATGCTAACAATAAAAATGATTTGAGAAGACTCCGAATATACATCTCAGACTCGTATGTATTATTTTTATGACACTCGAATCCACAAAAAAGGCCAGCAAAATTCAGAAAGAAAATCGTAACATGATATGAAGTAAATAATGATGAAATTAAATGTTTTATGATCAGTGCCATTATGAACAATGATGTTTAGTCATACCCTTTTATATTAACAGAAATCTTGTCCAAATCAACTTCATTTACCTGGCTAAACCATCGAAATGCAGTCTATCCATGTGTGTATGCAAACCTGGTATCTTCGCAGCCTTTGTGCTTAAATGTAGTGTAAAACATTCCTGTACGCTCAAGTCAGGTGGCAGAGGTCGTCATTATGATGACTTGTACGATGTTAGGTCATTCTGCGTGACTTAACACTGTAATTTCCCTCAGTACGTGGGTTACCAGACTAATGACACCCATAGAAACAACACAAACATCAGAGGATGCTCACGCACGTGTGCGCTTCATCATCATGGTCTGAAATATTAGCGCGCGCGCCCTTTCCAAACAAACTCAAATTCATGCAAACACAGACGACGGAACGGTCACTCGCTGCTTGGGAAAAAAACTTAAGTGTTGTTGAGTTCCCGCCCAGAATGTGAGGGAATGTTGAGGAAAGGAGCGTTTGGAGTTTAGAATCAGCACTCGCAGGTGAATAATTTCATTAATAATCTGACAGCACTTTTAGTCACGTCCAAAACTTGAATGTAGTTAAAAAGCCGGATGTAAAGCGTTTGGATTTCAGGAAAGCGGAGCAATGGCTTTTGAAGGATAAATAATTCCAGACGTCTGATCGTAAAAGTACATGTTGGACGCTTTTCATCTTTAAAACTTTTAAAGGTTTATTAATTAACCAGGAACCCAAGATGTAGGTGCATCTCTCCAGAGAAATAACGGGTAAGTCTGTTTCATCTCCTCAGAAAGTTGTAAACTTGGTGTCTTAGTGGTATAATTCTAATTTACACGTTTATACAGAACGTTACCGATTTCATTTTTAGTTTCTATTGTAAGAATAGTCTTGATGTGACAGTATGGACTAATTTCAAGTCATCGAACGACTTAAAACTATATGGTATAACTGGTTAGCATTTATATTTTTGTATTTTCGAAAACTGGTGTGCTTTAATTTAGGCTGTAGTATCGCAGTCAGGGTCCGTTGATAGCCTACTTATGATAACAACACAGAAACAACAAACGGTCACCAAATGTTGTACAAATACAGTCTAATTCTCTCATTATGATTAAAGTGGAAGTCATAACACGTCACGGTATTATGTCTGATTTGTGCTGAGTCTACATGCCAGATGTTAACTTTTATGGTGATAAAGTTTAAATAAGCAAATAAAGACACATTATCGCGAATAAAGTCACTGGTAATATAATATGATAGATAGACAGATAGACAGACAGACAGACAGAGAGATAGACAGATATATAGATAGAGTATATAATTTTTTTTTTTTAAATATGACTTTATGTACTGCAGTACGGGTACATAAACAATATCTGAACATCTCTACACCATCACAGTATAAAATCACATTTCCTTCAGATTCAGAAATGTTTATGTGATACAATCCACCATTTCTTTGCTAAAATGAGCCAAAACTGGTTTGCCAGTCTCCCAAACTGGGGTGTGTGTCCCAAAACCATCAGTTGTTAGTTCCACTGAATTCTATTGGTAATGACAGAACTTGGAAATATAGCTGCTTTTGGGTAATGCACCCCTGATCTGTTGGCTGGTTTCATGCTGCTAAGACCATTTTAAACTATTTAAGACAAGGTTAAACTAGCTAAAACAGTCATAAATCTTATTCTTGTTTCAAAACCATTTTGTGCAGGCATATTAAACCACATTTCCACTTCTTAATAATAGCTGTCAAGTCAGATAATATATTTTCTTTGGTCTGTTTTTGTTTTTATTTGTCACCAGGAATCATAATGTGTGAAGTGGTGGATTCCTTTTCCAACTTTCTCACTGGAAGGTTCTCATAGACGCCATCTGCTGTTCAAAAAAAGTGGTTACAGAGACTGGGTGGAAAATGGATGACGAGCTTGAACCTGGAATGAATGATGTTATAGTTAGACATTATAACCACTCGGGCAAGTGGGGAAGACCAAAAAGCACCGGTACGTACAAGACAGTCTTCCTCATTTGCATCTGCGCCCTGATCGTGTTGGAGAACATCACTGTACTACTGGCACTATGGCGCAACAAGCGCTTCCACAGCCGCATGTACTTTCTTATCGGCAATCTAGCACTTTCGGACTTGTTAGCTGGGGTGGCGTACGTGGTTAACATCTTCACCTCTGGCCGCAATACGTTTTTCCTCAGTCCTGGCCAGTGGCTGCTGCGAGAGGGGAGCATGTTTGTGGCACTTAGCGCTTCGACCTTCAGCTTGCTCGCTATTGGAATCGAGCGCCACATGACCATGGTTCGTTTACGGCCGTGTGAGACCGCAGGAAGGGGGAGGTTGCTAGCTCTACTGGGAGCTTGCTGGGCTGTTTCGGTCCTGCTGAGTGCCTTGCCTAGTCTCGGCTGGAACTGTTTGAAACGAGTCCATACTTGCTCCACTGTCCTACCGCTGTACGACAAAAGCTACATAGCCTTCTGCATCAGCATCTTCACGGCTCTACTAGCAGCAATAGTGGTGCTATACGTGCGCATCTACCTGCTAGTGACGTCTAGCGGGCGTAGAGTGAGTTCCAGGCCATCGGATCGCTCGCTCGCTCTCCTGCGCACAGTAGTGATAGTACTGGGAGTTTTTGTGGCCTGTTGGGCTCCCCTTTTTCTGCTACTGCTTTTGGATGTGGGATGCAGTCCGGAGCGGTGCCCGGTTCTCTACAAGGTGGACTGGTTCATCGCTCTGGCTGTGCTCAACTCCGCCCTCAACCCGCTTATCTACACGCTTTCCAGCCGTGAGATGCGGGCTGCGTTCCTCCGTGTGCTGTGCTGCTGTTGCTGTCCAGCACAGCTGGACTCTATGCCCACGGGGGCAGGGACGGCAATCCCGGGAATCGTCATTCCCACCGCAGAGAACAGCAAATCAAGCATGGCCGGGGCCCCAAGCGGAGCAGCCAAGTCCTCCCTGATGCGAAGTAAAGTTCCCACCCCATCAAACTCCCACCATCAACATGGGGACACATCGCCACCGGCTGTCACGCACCCCTCGGGGCCAGGTGACCTACTATCTGCAGTGTTGGTTAAAGCTGGGGCGCTTCCTTCTTTGGGAAAGTTTTGAAAAAGACTACAGGAGTCAGCACAAAAGAGCAGGATTTTCTTATTTCCCAAGATGTTTGGCGACGATTCCTTGCAATTATAGACTGTTCTTCCGTTCTCTGAGGATTACAAAACCTGGATTTGCTTTCAAACAAAAGACATCCATTGATGATGAGATTTCAAAGGGACTACAAACTCAATCAAAGTGCGACTGAACAAATGCTGACCAAAGGATACACAAACTGAATTCACTTCTACATGTATTAATATTTATGAAACTGAGCATGTGCTATAAGCACATAACCTAAAGCCACTACAGAATGTAATCACTCGAGAAGCTTAGGTGTGCAATTTTTAAATCAAAATAATGCAATTTGCATGAAGGAAAACACCTTAACAGTATTATATGCATTATTATAGCACTCTGTGTGTGTATGACTGACCTTTAACATTTTCCCACAGTTTATTACTAGACAAAAACATCTTGAATAGTTTGCTATTCTTACCTATTACACAAGCTGTAATACACTTTACACATAACAAATTAAGTGTTTTAAAGAAGACTGTGGATGTTTATGGTTGATATTCTGTGGAATGGTTTACATGCCAGAATGTAAGATGAGGTGGTTTCGTTGTGAATGTGTTGAAATTTTGATTGTTTGCGCAATGGTTCTTGCTAACTGACATAAAACTGCCATAAAATTTAAAGTGTGATTATAATATGTCAGTGTGAAGAAAAACAAGATGGTCCTCACTGTAGAACACAAGGTCCAGGGGGCGAGCTTGGATCCAGATCCAACTCCTTCCACCTTACATATCCCTAAACCTATCCATCTCCACCCCTGGACCTTGTGTATGGCAGTGAGGGGCTACTGGGAAAAACAGGCATCTTATGTTGGGATTGCCTTGTCTGTACTGCTTTTATTGGCATGTAACCACTAGAGGGCACTGTGGCATTATATTGAAATTGACCGCACCACAGAGCAATAGTGAAAGCAATGCACAAACACATTTTGCCTATGAACGCAGTCCGAGCCCTATTATTTAGCCACTTGGTAGACGCACCATAGTAGCCTAATAATAAATGGATTAGCCTGTGAAAAATCATGATCAATGGCACCAATCCTTGAGCCATAGAGCATATAGAAACCACAGCTGTGCATACATGTGCTAGTTCAGTTCTCTTAAAGGGATATTGTTGGTTCAGTATTGTTAATATATACTGTCAGATATTGTTAAATTCAGTTGACGGCACTTTCGACTTTGATTTCGAACTTTGGGTTACAATCAGGCACTTAAAATGGGGAGATGAGTCGGGCTAATCCGTGAACATTACGTTAACATGATGTTTTTTTCCTGGTAATCAACATTATGCCACAAATGCTGTTAATCAAGCTCAACTACTCAACCAGGAAGATTCCTTGAATTCTACCAATTAGTTATCGGTTAGTCATACTTGATTTAATTAGATAAAAGGCAGGAATGGCGAAGAGTACTGTTTCTTGCATTGTTTGAACAAAAAGAGAGGTTCAACATGAGTTTTTCTTCACATCGAGAACATTGCGAGAACGAGTGACATTTTGTTGAAGAATGGTTCTTATAGCATTTGACAAGTGTGACATTTCAAGTAATTTACCATCCTAAGCTGTAGATGTGCTCTCTCTCTCTCTCTCCATCACAGTGATCTTTGCAGTCAGGTTGAGGGAGAAAATAGAATGTTAAACAAATCGAACTTGTTTACAAGGCCTAAGCCGTTTCCTTGGTAAAATCATGTCTGGTGGCATCCCGTAGCTAAAAATTCAATGACATTCAGTATCACAGAATTCATCTGTCAAGAGATTTCACACTAAACGATTGAAGTGCCATTAAGAATCAACATCAACAAACAACAATGACGGCTAACGCGTGATGTGTAACCTTGAGCAAAAACACACAGCAGCCCTCAACGCATGACAACAAGCCTTATACAAAAGACTTCTAAATAAGCGCACACCACATAGAGGACATTAATCCTTTAAAGTGAGGCGTTACACACTTGCCACACACAATATGCCTCTACACCTCATGTAATGAATGGCTCTTTGCTACAATGGATCAAAGCGCGGACCACTGAGCTATTGTGGATTGCCACTATTGAGAATATTCATTTGTCTGTGTGCTTGTCAGAGCTGAGGGGAATCTCTGTGGCTGAATACATGAGACTGGCACATTGCTTGGCCCAGCACTCAGTGTGAACAATGCCTCCATCTGGACCAGCGACTCAGGATGTGCCAATGCGAGAGCACTCAATTGATTTTCTCCCATTCGGGGACCAGGGGTCACATTTAACAAGCTTTCAAGGGTTGACGGAGGTAGAAGGTGTTTGTGTGTACGTGTGTTGCTTGGGAAATGTGTGAGGAACAAGATCTAAAAGCGATAATGATGTCCTTGGTGCACTTCTGGTCAAGGTTTGGTATTGGACCTCCTCATTAGTCTGAGACCATGCTTACTAGCCCAATACCTGAGATTGGGATTGGTGTAAACCATTCATCAGTAGCTAGAGCACTGGTTTTATAGGGAAAGTTAACCCAAAAATGTAAAATTGTGTCATTTGCTCACCCTCATGTTGTTTTAAACCTGTATGGCTTGCTTTCTTCTGGAGAACAAACATTGGTTTTGGTTCCTTCGAAGTCCAAAACAACCCCTTTCTTTGTATGGACAAAAACATTTTCCAAAATATCTCATGCTATACAAAAGAAATTAAGTTGTATAGGTTTGAAACAACATGAGGGAGAGTAAACTGTCATTAAGTTAGCCAAAATTATTGGTACCATTTGCTAGAGCTTGTTTGTGCGAGGCAGGATCCAGCACCCTAGCCTCAAAAACAAAAAACTGATCCAAACTGGATATAAAAGCGGGGTTTAGATGCTTCAATGCCAGACTTTGACAAGCTGTAGCACAACTCAAGCCCAGTCCTGTCTTATTTGACATAGCGAGCACCAATGAAAGGGTGCTCAAATTGTTATAGTTTTTCTTACAAAATCGACAAAATTGTGGAATGCTAAAACACACGGTTATTCTTAACTGTCAGAAATAATGTAAAAAGTGTACTTTTAGCTTGTCTTTGGGCAGTACCCACAAAGGTACACATCTACTACTTATCTACCCTTAAAGTCTGCATATTAGTACTTCAAGAGATGGGTAAACCACAAAGATGTGCTGTCAAAGGTACTGCCCCAGATATAAGCTAAACCTGGGATGTCCACTCCTGCTCCTACAGGGCAACCTTCTTGCTACAATCCTAATTAAACCACCTGAAGCTAATCAAGTTTTTCAGGATCACTAGAAACTCCCAGGCAGGTATGGTGGAGCTAAACTCTGCAGGATGTTGTCCCTCCAGGAGCAAAGTTGGACACCCCTGAGCTAAAGGAAAAGAAAGGATGTGACGTGTGGCCAAGTAAGGGGGCTCATACTCAGAATTTGTGCTCTGCATTTCACCCATCCAAGTGCACACACAGCAGTGAGTAGTGAACAAACACACGGTGAACAGAGCCCAGGGAGCAGTTGGGGGTTCAGTGCTTTGCTCAAGGGTCTCACCTCAGTCGTGGTATTGAAGGTGGAAGAGAGCACTGTACATTCACTCCTCCCACCTACAATCCCTGCCAGACTCGAACCTGCGACCTTAGGGTTACAAGTCCGACTTTCAGACAATTAGGCCATGAGTGGCCCAATACTTAAAAAACCACAATACTTGCAAATTTGTTGACAGATTTCAGTAAATGTAATTTGCCACCAGTTACATCCTAAGGCAGGGGTCTCAAACTCCTGGAGGTCCGTAGCTCTGCAGAGTTTAGCTCCAACCAGCTCCAACTCACACTTGCTTGGAAGTTTCTAATAATCCTGAAGACCTTGATTAGCTGGATCAGGTGTGTTTGATTAGGGTTGGAGCAAAACTCTGCAGAGCTGTGGCCCTCCAGGAATTGAGTCTGAGACCAATGTCCTAAGGCGTATAGCTTGTTTAACCTGTTTAAACATCTAGAGCAGGGATATCCAAACTCGGTCCTGGAGGGCCGGTGTCCTGCAGAGTTTAGCTCCAACTTGCCTCAACACACCTGTCTGGAAGGTTCTAACATGTCTAGAAAGACCTTGATTAACTGGTTCAGGTGTGTTTAATTAGGGATGAAGCTTAATCCTACAGGACAGTGGCCCTTCAGGACTGATAGTGGACACCCCTGGTCTAGAGTTCACAAGAATCATTGCACCACTGATTTTAGGTGCAAGTTTGGGTTAGGCATAGGTTTTGGCCTGGGATTATTTGATAAGAATCTTGTCTCAAGACCAAGGATATTGAACCAGGAACATTCCTATTCGGGCTAATCACATCACACGAACACCTGAATTACTATCCTGAGACCTGTGGATGATCTGTTCTTAACCTCTGAAGTAGAGCTGAGGATACATTCAATCCTCCCCCAGATCCTTGTCCTTTTCAGTCCTTAACAATAGCCTTCAGCTGCAGTATGCGAGCTGCATCTGACTGGGCTTTGGGAGATAAGCTCTGCAGGATGAGGTCTTTATCTGGGCCAGCTGCCCACAAGGGCGGGAGGAGAGTTCAAAGGTCATATGTCAGTGAATTAACAGATGGTATAAGTTGCCCGTCCTCACCGTAATGAAATCCTGATGACACGTCGCTCGAGTGCCGGTAACACAATAATGACGGCTGCTCTTGCAAACGCTGTTGATTTTTTCCACCCTTCGGTGCACATCTGGGCCTCCTTTTCACTGCTCTCCTTTTGTCTGAGCTCGAGGCTGAAAAATGCCTCTCTTTGTAAGGCCTAATTATTCCATGACTAGTAAGAGCCTAATTACCAGAGGAATTAGCGCTGCGTTCATTGTGAGGAAGATGTCGTAGGGCTTTTGAGGTATTGACACGGTAGATGAGATCCCCCGTCAGCTGTTTAAATGTTGACCGATCTCTGGTTACAGTCTAGCAGACACACCTGTCGAAACGGCTTTCCCTCCAAGAGTGAGTGTGCGCCTGTTTGTGGAATGTCTGAGCGAGATTAATGTGGCTGTCTCGGACAATGTGATACTAGGCGCTCGAGACACACATGTGGACATGCCTGGATGTGTGTCAGAGCAGCTGGGAACAATCGGTACAAGTAGCCAGCGCAGAAGCCACTAGCATTGGATGCCATCCGCTTTAGGATCATGAGTATTTGGGTTTGGTCGAGATTGAGTGTGAAATTATTCCTGGCTCCATTCTGATCGCAGGTGTCTTTTTCAGTGAGCGCATCTGATAGATTTTCATGTGCTGCCAAATATGCACAAATGCACAATAGTGAGGCATAACCTAAATTGTGATAGACATAGCGAAGCACACCAAAACGATATTGCATTAGAAAAAAACCCAGAGAAAATCATGCTTGCAAACAACCCTTAATTTTCCCCCGCTTTATCTCAACATCTTCCGTACCTAAGTTGGAGGGACGAGGACTGATCTGAACCACCGTCTCCGCCCGTCACACCAGTAATCATTCTCCGCCGTTTCATTTGGCAGTGTAATGAAAGCAATCCCAGAACGCTTCGCTTCGGCAGAACAGAGATAATGAGGAAGCACACACACATGAACACACAAACATTGCTGCTTGATTTAGGAAGACGGTCTTCCGTGGGCCACAATGGGAAAAGCAAAATGTTCACGCTCATGCTTAACATTCAGTCTTCACAATCTTTTCGTGCATGGCACATGCTCCCAGGATAAAAAAAATGTGTGTAGTAACCATTAACTAATTTTTCTGTCAATCTCAACACCATCTTCTTTGTCTCTTGATAATAAGCAATGTGAAGCTATTAAAGTAATATGCATGGCAAGCTACAGCAATTAAACTGACTACTGTTGTTTGCTACAATATCAGTGTCTCCCATACTAAGGCATCTGTATTTGCATAATCTGTGGTTTCTACCTGCCAGTTACTTTAAGTGATCAAAATTTTGATTGTCTAAAACAGATATTATGGAGACTAGAGGGTGAGCTATTTTGACTTAGACCAGTATGCAACAACATAACCACTTACAATTCCTTAACAAGTACCCAACTACCAGACAAACATTAAGAACTATACAGAACATTGCAGCAACCACCCAACTACCCAAAACACTCTAGTGGGCACTAAGAACATCCTAGCAATAACCTAGAACTCGTTAGCAACAGCCCATCCACCCAGAATTCCCTAGTGGCCACCTAGAACACCCTAGCAACCACCTAAAACTCTCTAGAATCCTAGCAACCACCCAACTAGCCAGAATTCCATAGAAACCACCCAGAACACACTAAAAACTATTCAGGACATCCTAATCAACCACCTAGGACTCCTTAGCAACCACCCATAACACTTTAGGTAGACACCAAAAACATTCTAGTAACTACCTAGAACTCCCTAGCGAGCAATCAGAAGATTACTCTAGTGGCCACCCAGAACACCCTAGCAACCGCCCAGAGAATACTAACAACTACCCAGAACACCCTAGCAACCACCCTACCACCCAGAACACTTTAGTGGACACCAAAAATCCATAGAAACCACCTAAAACACTCAAAGCATACTAACAACTACTCAGGACACCCTCGCAATCGCCTAGATTTCTCTAGCAACCACACAACCACCCTGAACACTCTGGCTACCCAGAATGCCTTAGAAACCACGTAAAGCACCTTAGCAACCACTAAGAACACCATAGCAATCACCTACAATTTCTTAGCAGCCACCCAGAACAGCCTAGAAACCACCGAAACACCCTAGCAACAACCCAGAGCATACTAACAACTACCCAGAACAATCTAGCAATCACCTAGTTTCTCTTAGCAATCACCCAACCACCCAGAACACTCTAGTGGCCACCCAGAACACCCCAGAAACCACCCTAGCAATCACCTGGAACTTCCTAGCATCAGCCCAAC
>JAHKKF010532421.1:0-11156 GCA_019740295.1 Labeo calbasu
AATTAATAGTAGAAAGGAGAACTTGAGGTTTGTGACAACTATTTGTAATAAGTTCAGACAGATATTTACATTTTGCAGCCTTTGCAGCTTTCTGGAACATGTTGTAGGAGTTCCTCAAAACTTCATAAGAAACCTGCAATCTGTCCTTCTTCCATTTGCGTTCAGCCTGCTGACAAGTCCGTCTCAAAGTATGTGTAGTTTCAGAGGGACTGTACAAAGAACTGGCCTGTGATCAGAAAAGGAAGCACTACTGATTTCAGTGCTTGAAACAGAAAAACCATGAGCTAAATTCAAATCAAGGGTATGTCCATGGATGACCAGAAACCTGAAGTCAAAAGACTCAATCATATTTAAAAATTCTGCAGAGTATGGTTTTGAAGGACAGCAAATGTGAATGTTAAAATCACCCAACAGCAGTATTTCTTCATGCCTGGTAATTAAATCCCCCAGTAACACAGCAAGTTCACTTAAAAAGTCCTTATTATGGTAATTGACAGATTTAATTATAAACTTGTTTTTGAAGACTTCGATTTACTTTTGCATCTCAAGTAAATGTATCTTGATTTAATTTAATGTGGCAATAAATGCAACATCTGATGCCATGACTTTACGAATGTAAAACTTTCTGCGCTGAATTAAGAGTTTTTAATGCCTTAAACATTTTTTAAGTTACTTTTTAGACTTTTTAAAGTAACTTTTTAAGTTGGTGTTTTTAAAAAAAAACAATAAAATTAAATAAACAAACACTGTTGAACAGTGTCATGAGAAAAATCAGAAATATCAAATATTTTTGCTAAAGTATGTGTATAAATTATGTAAATGTATTATTTGATCTTAAAGTTACTGAAATTCTTGTTTTATTTGTGACTGCTGTTGGTAGATAAACTTGTCTTCATGCATTATTAACAATTCCTGTGGGTGGAGATTGCTTTATTGTTTTACAGTAACACTTTATAATAAGGTTCCATTGGTTATTGTTAGATAATTAACTAACATGAACAAACAATGAACAATACACTAATGTTAATGTTAATGAAAATACAATTGTTCATTGCTAGTTCATGTTAATTCACAGTGCATTTTAATTTTAATAAATGCTGAAACATTAACTAAGATTATTAATGCTATAGAAGTATTGTTAATTTTTAGTTTATGTTAACTAAAGTAGTTATAAACATTATCGTAAAGTGTACTGATACATCACATGAGATATAGCCTTGGGCAGATATCACGGGATTGGTACTAGGATTGTTATCATGACCATGATGAAATAAGTTTACAAGCTAATATGTAGAATGTTTAAGAGTTAAGGAAATACAATGACACTTACAGTTTCATATTTTTATTGTTTATTTGTGATGATGTTTTACATTACCTGACTGATAGTCTTCCACTGCAAATGCATTATTCTAAACAAAATTTAAATTAGATTAGCTTAGGACTTTTAAATCATAATCACCTCCTGATAAAATATCCTTTGACTCTGCATACAGGATGTCCCAGTACAGGACTCAACAGAGATTGGATGCTGAAGGAATGCTGTTCATCTCGACTGACTCCAGAGCACAATTAGAGCTTTTGTAAATGTGTCATATGTTTGATGCAGCAGTCTGGACTTTCTGGCTAGTTCACTATCGCCCATCTGATTTGCACGGCACCTGACTTAGGAACTGATTCATCTAAAAGGGTTAAAATGAAAAGGAACAGCGTTTATAGATTTTTGTCAGTATTTTCTTGTC
Organism: Labeo calbasu; assembly: GCA_019740295.1. Classification (NCBI taxonomy): domain Eukaryota; kingdom Metazoa; phylum Chordata; class Actinopteri; order Cypriniformes; family Cyprinidae; genus Labeo; species Labeo calbasu. Next base: position 1,740 of record JAHKKF010532421.1, read on the forward strand.
TAATTGTCTGTGTTTTTCTTTTGTTTTGGGTTTTTGTCTTTTATTCGATGGTTTTGGCACCTTAAGACTTATTCATTAACACAACGCAAGAGGATTTGACACCCATCTAAACCGTTTAAGCAGCTGGTTAACGCTATCTGACAACACTTCCACATCGTTTTGAGTCGTGGGGTAATATGACGCTTTAAAACATTTATCTGAAAGGCTAGTACGCTAACACCGTTAAAGATCATAGAGCATTTGCCAAAATATTAGAGGTAAAGCATTAACTAGTCGTTGCACAAGGGAAAACTGCCATTCTGTCTGTACTTGGTTTGTTATTAGATTAATTTTAAAGTCATTTGTGAAGCGGTAGCTCTCTTACAATACCAAAACAATCCGACTGCGCATGCGGGCAAGTTGACAGTGGTCATATGACAACAACCAGGAAGTGCTTGTCTGGTAAGTAGATGTTTGTATCATTTGTATTTATTGGCGCTCTGACTCCTTGTTTGTCATTTGCATGACTATAAATGCCACAGATCACATTTCCAATACGTTGCTTTTTGCTGCAGTGTGTTTAAAAAACAAACATACGATCACAGTGTCAGGCTCAATGGTTTTACCGAAGCAGTTTTACTAATATGACAGTACTAAAGAGCACAGTTTTTACTTTTATTACGTTGGCATGACATAATTAACTGTATAGACATATTGTCAGCTTAGTACAATATTAATTCTCATATTAATTTAGACAGCCAAGCTTGTTGAAGTGAGAAAAGGGAACTACTTCTTCCAAACTAACCAACTTCCACAAATCTAATCGAACAAGAAATGTATGTGTTATTATAAAAAAATATTATCAGGCTATCAGCACCGAGGAATATATTTTGGAAGTACATTTTACTATTTAAAAAGAGTTCTTTTAGTTTAATTTTGATATATCAAAGATGAAAATATGTCTTGGCTGGCTGTCACTATAAATTATGAACTTGTTCATAAGTGAAGTGAAATTGAAAACTTAAATTATTATTATAATTTTTCAAGGCAAAATATTTGTATGTGTAGTGTTTTTATGATGTTGAAGGTAAAAAGAAAAAAAAAAAATCATGCCTGATCTTATTTTCTACATCTTGTTTCTTATAAGGAGTCAAAAGCATCAGTCCTAATGGAAGCCGAATCCACAGAGAGAAGCGCAGCCGCCCCAAAGCTGCAGTTTGCCCCCTTCTGCAGTGCCCTGGAGGCAGGATTCTGGCATCAGCTCACCCAGAAGAAACTCAACGACTTCCGCTTAGATGAAAGTCCAAAAAACATCAAAGGCTATTACTATAACGGTCAGTATGAGGAAAGTAATAATGAAAGAGATGTTTTCCTGGGATTTGACAGCAGCAGCCTCTTAAGTGCCAGGCTCTGTCAGAACAGATTGCTTAGATCCTGAAAATGAAAGTCACTTTATTGTTGATGATTAGAGGGAAAATAAAGCACTTTTTTTTTATCAAATGCTATATTCAATCTTATTGAATGTCTTTATTTAAATACATTGTACTGCGGTTGAATTTGCATATAGTAATTCAGTTTTTAAGTTCTACTGTATGTCTTTCATTCATTCATTCTTCGAATAGACAAAGATAAGACATTTTTCCACAAAAAAAAAAAAAAGATTATAATAGCAGTTGTAATTTCTGTATGGAGAACTGGATGTACAGTAAATTGCTTTTTAAAACACTTGTCATGTGACAACAATTCATCATACTGCTGTTTGAAACATTGGTAGCACAAACTAGAAATGAAAAATAGTTTTAAAGCATTTTTTAAACATTTAAACACTAATTAAAAGCAGAAGTTGTATCTATTAATATTATTTAATAGATCTGAACTAACATGCAATACATTCTGTCTGAAATATTAAGAAAATATATTTGTAAAATGTCTCTGTAGTGTGCAGACAGTAATGTAATTGCATTCTGAATACAGCAGCTGTCCAGAATGGAATAGTGTTGTATGGCAATCGCAGTAGGGACAAATGTGTTCAAATCATACTGCTGAAATATTAATATTAGTATAGTAGCGTTTTATTCTAATAAAGCCATCTTTTGTGTTTCCCTGCCACTTCTTAAACAGCCAGTATGACATTTTCTCTTGGACTGCTTACATTATCAGCATCATTTAAACGTTGTACTGTTCAGTTATACTGTAGATGTCAATGTGGCAGTACTCTGCTTTCAGGTGTATATGTCACCAATGTTTCATTTATATATTCCACAGCCGAAAGTGTCTGACTTGATCCACATTTACGCTGTAATATAATGAAAATGATTTGTTATAAATTGCAGGTGATCCTGTTGGCTTGCCGACACGCTTGACACTGGAGTTCAGCGCATTTGAAGTGTAAGTTTTGCATATTAATAGCGTGTAATGTAGTTGGTTATTCTGAAAGCCTTGGATAATAGCCTCAATATCACGTCTGTTACTTGTGAAATTAATGATTTTTTTCTTGCCAGTTAAATCCTCAAGGATTGTTTCAGTCGAATTAATATTACATTTATGACTGCTGAGTAATTGCTCTGGCCAAACAGCATAGCTATTTGCAGATTGGTAATCTGATAGAGCCAGGAAAAGTGATGAGGGGGCTACTTCTGACCCCCACAACCATCTGCACCCACACTGCTTTTCTCCAAAAAAGAAAAAGGCAGATTATAAAACAGATAGACCCTTCAGGTCATGAAAATAGGGTGATTTTCTGTCATTCAAGTCAAAGAACAGTGCAAAAGGCATAGGGAACAAGTGTACACAAGTGCGTTATATATAGATAATGTGGCAAGTTAATATTCTGTTAATTCTGTTGTAGATTTCTATTATGGTTTTTACTGTATAGGTACATTTAATTTAAAATAAGATTCCATTTCTTCACATGAAATGGACACGTTAAATTAAAATAAGGTTCCAATAGTTAACATGAACAATCAAAAACACTTGTACAGCGTTTTTAATTTTAATTCATGTTCAGAATGCTAATACATATTTAAAATGAGAATACATATGGAATAGCCATTCAAATCTATTCATGGTTATGTTAAAAACAAAAAAAAGTAAGCAATTTGATAGTTATGCCATATGACATTGTGAGAGCTGAATTTAGCTGGTATAAAATGAACATGAATACAAAAGATTACATTTCTAAAAACTTGGCGTATGTTTTTAAACTATGTTTTTGAAGAGTTTTCCTTTTCTTTTTGTTAGATACTCTTATTTATCATTTCCTTAAATGATACAATAAGCCACTGACAGCTGAGACACTACAGTGATTTTACTATAACACATAGTATGCTAAGTTGTTATGGTTAGCTAATAACATTTCCTGGTTAAAGAGCTAGCTTGTTAATTTTGTATACGATACAGGTTACACTGCCTGAATATAAATAATATAGTATATGAATTATGTTTCAGTGATGGACCCACACCTGCTCGCTGTTGTCCAGCCCCTGGGACTCTGTACAACACCAACACATTAGAAGCCTTCAAAACCACTGACAAGAAAGCTCTTCTGGATAAAGCAGCCAATGAGGTGCAGTGCTTTGATTCGCTCGTAATTAATTGTGCCTGTTGATAGCATATTTCATTTGTGTTCGCTGCATACATCCACTAAATGAATTATGCACCTTCTTTCACTGTGTATCTAGATGCTGAACATCCTTCTTCGTAATTTGATAAATTACTGCTGCCATTTTTAATCGTCTTAATACAATTTTGTTTTTTTGCCAGCTTTCTGCAGTGGTAATAACACAATATAAATTGCCATGGCCAAACAGCACTGACTCTTGCAAATAAGGCCCAGTCTTTAAAGGGGTCATCGGATGCCCATTTTCCACAAGTTGATATGATTCTTTAAGGTCTTAATGAAAAGTCCCCAATATACTTTGATTAAAAATTCTCAATGGTTTTGTAAAACAACACCCTTTTTACCTTGTCAAAATGAGCTCTGCAAAAATCATCTCATTCTAAGGGGTTGTTCCTTTAAATGCAAATGAGATCTGCTCGCCCCGCCCCTCTCTTCTCTCTGTGGAATGACGAGCTTGTTTACTTTAGCGGCATTTAGCTGCGTTTAGCCGCTAAACTTCCTAACTACCACGTTATAAGGAAAGGCGATTGCAAAGATTCATAAAAAAAACACTTGTACACACTTCTGCTGTAAGTGAAGCTGGATCACGAATGATTCGCGCGAACATAGACGGATATATTTAGATCGGAAGGCGCATTCCGTTCACAAACAAATGTAATCCACTGCATCTTCAGCGGCTCAGATGTCGGGAAGTGATGACATCATAATTTAGAAGTAATAGGCTATGTTCTGTCCTGTTTTTAACCTTCTCATCAGAACGCTCTGTTTGAATAGGTGTGGCGGATTGTAGACTCAGAAGTACACGCCCACTGCTGTGATTGGCTAAAAGAGTACATTCGTTCCGCATAGGTAGCCACTTTCATTTAGGTTTAAAATGCGTAAATGAATTCACACCAAATGATCTATAAGAAGAGACAAAGCAATAGTGACCACGTAATGAAAACCGTTACTCACACTGGTTGCAACATCACTGATGGATCCAATATAGTCGGCACGGCATCCTCTTTTAGTTTCAGTCTTTTTGAGAATCCAGCATCGAATTGTGTAGCTCCAGTTACTAACGTAACCTTGGCTCCCTTAGACAAGGAAATGAGCGTTGCGTCGCTGGCGCTATGGGTAATTGTAAATTAATCCACGGTAAAGTGAACAAAGGACCAAGTTCTAAAAATAAAGTTTGTGTTATTGTATTTAATTTGTGTTCTAAAACTTACAGGATGTTTCTCAGTTCATGACCCCTTTAAAAGGTTATTTTGTTATCCAGCGTTGGAATCTAATAGGCTCTCATTCTCCATTACATAAGAAAGGCTAAAAAATGTACCTTTTGTTAGTTAGTTTTAGTTTCATGAATAGTTTGCTTAAAAATGAAAATTTTCTTTAAGAAATGTACTAATCCTCAGGCAATCGAAGATGTAGAGTATATAGAGTAATATAGCATTCCATCACTTGATCATCAATGGATCTTCTGCAGTGAATGGGTGCCATCAGAATGAGAGTCCAAACAGCTGATAAAAACACCACAATAATCCACAAGTAATCCACAAAACTCCAGTCCATTAATTAACATATTTTGAAGCCAAAAGCTATGTGTTTATAAGAAACAAATCTATCAATACAACGTTTTTTAAAAAAAAAAAAGCCAGTGTTTTTAGTGGCCAACTTTTAAATTTATTTTGTAAATATAACCAAATTTTGATTTTCATGGCTGCAACACACTCTAAAAAAGTTGGGACAAAGGCAAACCAAAAGTGAAAAGTTTATAGAATATTCAAATTAAACTGTTTTGAAACAGTTCACATTAAGCAGGTGAATTGGAAATGGGTGAGGATATCATGCTTGGGTATAAAAGGAGGATTTCAGTCTTTGCAAGCAAGGTTGAATCATGTCTCGTCGCTATGTGCCAAATTTCATGACAAAAGTGTCAAACAAACAAACAAAAAACACATTTCTTAATAGAAAATCACAAAGAATTTAGGTCTTTCACCAACTACCACACATAATACTGTGAAAAGATTCAGGGAATCCAGAGAAGTGTCAGTCTGTGTAGGGCAAGGCAAGACACCTCAGATGAATGTGCATGACCTTTGAGCCCTCAGATGGCATTGCATAAGAAACCATCATGCTGGGGTGTTAAATATAGCCACGTGGGCTCAGTAGTACTTTGGAAAACTGCTGTTGCTTAACACATTTTGCAGCTGCATCAATAAATGCAACTTGAATTTCTGTTACTCTAGCAGAAAGCTATACACCAATTCTATGCAGTGATGCAATGGGGTTCTCTGGGCCAGAGCTCATCTCAGATGGAAATGTGTGCTGTGGTCAGAGGAGTCCTCATTTCAGCTTGCTTCTAGGAAAAATGGATGTTGAGTTCTCAGTACCAAAGACCAAAGGGACCATCCAGGCTTTCATCAGCGACAGAAGCAAATGAAAACGACTCTCATGGTATGGGGGTGCAGCAGAACAAACGGCATTGGTGACGGCATTGGCTCCTTTTTAACTTCAAACCGCCTATAATAACACTTCCTCTTAGGGCGATATGGCAAAAAATTAAAATCTTAATCTTGATTTTTTTTTTCAGAATGTTTTTTACGTTTTTTTTTTTAACTAGTCAACTTGAAAATGTAACTACAGCATGATTCAAGTAACTTTTTCTTTATTAACCCTCTAGTTAAAGAAAATTTTATTCCAAGTGCACCACACAAGTTGTCAACATAATGTAAATGTTAAACAAATCACCTGTTAAATATCTTTGCAGAAAAGATGCATGAACTACAACCAGTTCTGGTACAAACTTGTCTTATACATATTATATGTTCAGAAATAATACAAGGATAAAATGCTTTAAAAAAATCTCAGAAGTCAAGGAAATTCAAATTCAAAATAATTGATGATAACACCAGTAGACTATTATTAACTATAAATATTCTGTAAAAACAAAGAACAGCAGCTTTCAGCTTGTCACCATGATGCAAACATGAAATATAACACATACAGTAGTAGTTCTTGACAGGTTTTTTATTCGATTGTGCTGCTTTTCCATTGTTTATTCTATGTAAACATGGATGCGTTTGACTGCTGCGCTTGCGTCTCATGCAGCGTCTCATGCATGTAACAGCATTCTAAAAATGCGGTGCTCAAGTTAAAAGAAGTTCATTCCCATGATCTTATGTGTTTTTCCTATTCCACTGGCCACGTCTCATCTTTGTCAATCTTTGTAGCGATATGAGCGTGTGAGTGCTAATCACGTGCACCGACATGCGGTTGGATCATTCTTTTCTCTTTACTGTTATTATTGGTGTATGCTTGAAGTGTCTAACTTCTCACAGTATTTCCATTAAAAATCGCAATTCTTCGATTTCTGAAAAAGAAAATCGTGGCAAAACATTAAGTTCAAATTAATTGATAAAATCACCCAACACATCCTCTGTTAGAAAAGTCTAACCTAGTCTAAATCAGGAGAGAAATATGGATAGCTCAATCACTGTTTACAAGCCAAAACAGTCCAAAACAGTTCTAAACAAATATGTGGGTGGATTTTCATGTGAGAGGACAACAGGAGATGGGCTTTTTCACTGGGGGAAGTGTGACGGCACCCATTCACTGCAGAGGATTTATTGGTGGGAAAGTTATGGAATTCTACATTTCTCCAAATCTGATGAAGAAACAAACTCATCTACATCATGGATGGCCTGAGGCTAAGCACATTTTCATTTTTGGGTCAACTATTCCTTGCATTAAGTAAGATGCATTTGGACTTGTACTGCTCAGTGGTTTTGCCCAAGAATGTGTTTTAGAGTGTTAATATGTAATGTTTGCATTTGCATAAACTATATCATAAATACAACCCCAATTCCAGTTGGGATGTTTCGTGAAATGCCATAAATGCAAGAATATGTTATCTGTTCATTATCTTTAACCTTTATTTAATTGACTAAAGTACAAAGAAAAAAATCCAATGTTTTCAGTGGCCAACTTTTAATTTTATTTAAATTTATTTAAATATAACCAAATTTTGATTTTCATGGCTGCAGCACACTCCAAAAAAGTTGGAACAAAGGCAAAACAGAAGTGAAAAGTTTATAGAATATCCAAATTAAACTGTTTTGAAACAGTTCACATTAAGCAGGTAAAATGGAAATGGGTGAGGATATCATGCTTGGGTATAAAAGGAACATTTCAGTCTTTGCAAGCAAGGCTGGATCATGTCTCATTGCTTTGTAACAAATTTCATGACAAAAGTGTCAAAAAAAAAACCCATTTCTTAATAGAAAATCACAAAGAATTTAGGTCTTTCACCAACTACCACAGATAATACTGTGAAAAGATTCAGGGAATCCAGAGAAGTGTCAGTCTTTCTAGGGCCAGGCAAAACACCTCAGGTGAATGTGCATGACCTTTGAACCCTCAGATGGCATTGCATAAGAAACCATCATGCTGGGGTATTAAATATAGCCACATGGGCTTAGGATAACTTTGGAAAACTGCTGTCACTTAACACATTTTGCAGCTGCATCAATAAATGCAACTTGGATTTCTGTTACTCTAGCAGAAAGCTATACACCAATTCTATGCAGTGAAGCCATGGGGTTCTCTGGGCCAGAGCTCATCTCAGATGGAAATGTGTGCTGTGGTCAGAGGAGTCCACGTTTCAGCTTGCTTCTAGGAAAAATGGATGTCGAGTTCTCAGTACCAAAGACCAAAGGGACCATCCAGGCTTTCATCAGCGACAGAAGCAAATGCAGACGACTCTCATGGTATGGGGGTGCAGCAGAACAAACGGCATTGGTGACTGGAATATGTACAGGTGCAACAATGCCAGGTCTCATTCTGCATGTGCTTCAACAGCATGGTTTCGTAGACACAGACTGTGCTAGACTGGCCTGCCTGGAGTCCAGATCTGTCTCCTATTGAAAATATATAACTGATCATGAAAAGGAGAATCAGGCAACATGATCACAGACTGCTGAGCATCTGAAGTTTTTTATGAAGCCGGATTGGACAACAATTTTGCTTGCAAAACTTGAAGTATTAGTATCCTCAATTCCCAAAAAATTAAACGGAAAGTTGATGTGGCACAGTGTTAAACATGCCTCTATCCCAACTTTTTTGGAGTGTGTTGCAGCCATGAAAATCAAAATTTGGTTATATTTATAAAATAAAATTAAAAATTGGCCACTAAAAACATTGGAAATTTTTTCTTTGTACTTTAGTCAATTAAATAAAGGTTAAAGGGGTCATCGGATGCAAACATTAATGTGTGTTGGCAGTGTATGTACAAATCTTCCCTATAATGATAAAAATCCATGCAGTGGTTTTTAATTAATCTGTAAAAATAATATCCCCTTTTTCAAATCGAGCCCTTCTCAGATGGTGTGGTTGATTGTCATGAGTGTCTTACCTCAGATCAGCTGTAACAGTCCGACCTCCATTGTTTCGATGCTGGAGCAGAGATGTAAGTTAGACAAGATTGAGCGATTGAGGTGTTCTGTTGCTGGATGTAATAATGAACATAGTGGTGGTCATTTACTCCCGACATCTCCGCTGAAGATGCAGTGGATTACATTTGTTTGTGAAGGGAATGCGCCTCCCGATCTACATAAATGCGTCTATGTTCACGCAGATCATTCTTGATCCAGCTTCACATACAGCAGAAGTGAGTATAAGGGTTTTTTTATGAATCTCTGCAATCACATTTCCTAAATATAGCTGCAAGCAGCAATTACAGGGCCAAGCACTCAAAGGGGAAAATGAGGAGCTAAGGATGTCAGGAACAGCAGATCAACTGCAACAATAAGTAAAGGGAAGCAATGTTAAAATGATTT
>JAHKKF010532422.1:0-19589 GCA_019740295.1 Labeo calbasu
TTTCTTTTCTTTTCTTTTCTTTTCTTTTCTTTTCTTTTCTTTTCTTTTCTTTTCTTTTATTAACAAATTTATGGATATTGAATGGATATTGAATTGCTATCCAGAGGTAAATGTAACATGTGAAATTCTCCACTGGAGTTATTATATTTTATTTTATTAACAAATTTATGGACATTAAATAGCTTTCCTGAGGTAAATGTAACGTGACATTCTCTTATAGTTGTTATGTTTTATTATTTTATTTTATTTTATGGACTTTGAATGCTTTCCTGAGGCAAATGTAATGTGTCATTCTCATTATTTTATTTATTTATTGTATTTAATTAAGAAATTTATGGATATTGAATGGCTTTCCTGAGGTAAATCTAATGTGAAATCCTGAGGTAAATGTAGCGTGACATTTTTGTTGATGTTTAAATACTAAAATTAATAGTTTTAAATACTAGAAGTGAATTTAGGCATTGCAACAGAGATTTTTAGTGTTATTAAAGTATTAGTGTTTTAAAGGTTAACTTTAAGTGCTTTAATGTAAGGTGGTTTTTCAAAAACGTTAAAAATCTTACTGACGGTTGTGCTAATGAGATATATTTGAATCTGTCAAAAGTTTTTCCCTCTTTTCTTCCTTTCTTCCTTTTCTGTTGCACTCCGTCAGTACAGAAATCCTGTCAGGCCTGAAGCAGATTATTCTCAACAAAAAGAAACTTGAGCTATATAAGACTGTCTGTTGTAGTTGCAGCTTTGTGCGTTGTGTTTCTTAACACCGTTTGCACTGCATTAAGATTAAAACATGTCGAGAGGTTTAGAGCTCCAGTGAAAGGAAATGGGCTAGGCCTTCGGTTAGCCATGAATGAGGTGCCCAGATTACTGAACTGCACAAAGCGATGTGGGTGAAAGTTGTCTTACATAATCATATTCACTGAGTACAAAGACATCATTTTCCATTAGTAGAGCATGGCCGAATCTAAGTTAATGAACACATCAAAACACAAGTCGAGCAAAAAACCAAAGCACACACACAAGTACGACGGCAAAGTCGATCGGTTTGGCCTACCAAAAGGTAGGCGCTTGTTTAACTTAAATTCGGCAGGCATAAAATGATAAACAACAGTAGAAAAGTTGCTGACTTTTGTTAGCACCCCATATAAACACAGATATGATCGAATTTGCCTCGACAGTGCAGCCGTGAAGAAGTGTCAGCCGAACAAAGCAAGCTGTTGCTGTAATCATATCATTAGTTGTTGCAGTTGTTTTTCCCAGGGCACGTTCAGTTGCAGGCCAGCCAGAATGCAGACTACCAAGACGACTATAATTGGGTAATGATTAGTTGGTTCTCTTTCCAAAAACCAACAATGACTGGAGGGCCACAGCTGTTTTTCCTAAAAGCAGTATTTTGCACAAAAACCCCTGCTGTGTGTTTGAGTGTCTGTGCCAGTTAGTTCGTATCTATAGTTTAAGTTTGTTTATTAGTAAAGGAATATGTTTAGGTTGTTTTTTGTATTTTGTTATCAATGACCGCCCTGTAGAGCAAGCAACAAGAGTCTCCACGATAAAGAAGGAAACTGTTTTGTTTCATCAAAAATCATTAGGATATTAAGTAAAGATCATGTTCCATAAAGATATTTTGTAAATTTCGTACCTAATATATCTCAACGTAATTTTTGATTAGTAATATGCATTGCTAAGAACAACTTTTGGACAACACTAAAGACAATATTCTCAGTATTTTGATTTTTGCACCCTTGGATTCCAGATTTTCAAATAAGTGTATCTCTGCCAAATATTATCCTATCCTAACAAATCATACATCAATTGAAAGCTGAATTTATTCAGCTTTGATGTAAAAAATAACCTTATGACTGGTTTTGTGGTCCAGGGTCACATATGTACTCTTTGTATTCATGTTGCAAATATTATGCCTTGTCATAAAAAGGTCCATTTATCTAATATTTTGGAGAGACTTATTGACCTTGACACCCCTTGACAGTCATGCTGGGCTCCAGATGTCATTTCCTGTTTTGTTTTACTTTTTGTTCAGCATGTTAGTAACACCATGAGGTTGATTTGACAAGTTGAGCTTTTAAAAATTGAGCAGCAAAACAAAAATCCAATTAATAATATAGCACTACTTTTCATTTCATGACTTTCATTTTTTTTAGTTAATTTCTTTGTCATTATATAAGGACATTTCACTTTGTAGACATTTTTGCTAGGGCGCTATGAAATCAGTTTTATTTTCCCCAAATTCCATTTTTTCTGTTTAATTTTTTTGGGATTACATTTATTCATTTATTTTCAATTAAAATTTTTCTAGACTCTATTTTAATAGTTAAATTAAAAATATGAATCAAAAAGCATGAAATCATGAAACCTGCACAATTTAACAGCATTTTATTAAAAGTTTCATTTTATTATTTTTTTCTCAAATTCAGTTTTATTTTTACCAAAGTATGCGTTTTCCATTAAATTTCTGGATTCCATTTAAAGGTTTCATTAAATTTTAATAATAAAAAAAGCATGTCTAATTAATTGATTTAATAAATAATTCAATTTATTTATTTATTTATTTTTATTTTTGTGTTGTGTATGTACATTTTTCTGATAAATAATTTTTCTGGTTTGAATAATAAAATGATTATTTTTATCAGTAGTAGTAATAGTAGTAGTAATATAGTTACATTGAATATTTTTCTGTCACAACTTCTTCAAGTTAATCCGGATTTTTATTTTGACGGGTTGCTGTAAAGACCTACGTGTCTGTTTGCAATATACGACGATAGTCTTTCTCAAAAGAAATGATAAAATGCTCATGAGTGACTCCCAGAGCAGTTGTAGATAATATGTTTATATGTTCGTAATCATATATTGAGACGGCAGAGGCTGAAAACACCACGAGCGTCGCATGCTTTAGTATGTGTGTAGTAAACAAAACCGCATGTCTGCGCCATTCATTCACACAGAGATACACAGAACATGCGAGATTCACGTTTAAATAGTATTTTTGCGGCTTAATATTTACAGACACTAGTCCATATTGAGTTTTGATTGAAGTGTAATGACCTACTTTTGATTAATTCCATCTAAAATTTGGAAAATTCCGTGACATTCCATGTTATACAGTAAATTCAATTTTTATGACTGGATTCCACGATTCTGTTCGCATTTTCCGCATCATGAAAATCGGGTCCCCGCATTTTTGCCTAGTTAAACAGTCATTTTGGAGATGCCACTCAAATGGAAATGATTGTAAATTCAATTATTCTAATTCAGAAATAAACAAAAAGATCATTATAAGAGGCGTTTTAAAGCCATTGTTTAAATACATTTAAATGTATAATGTATTTCTGAATTAAGTAAATAGATCTGGACAAAAACAGTGCTGTCATGATGTCACCTTTGAAGACAACCAGACAATGTACGAACTTGAATTCTGTCCATGGTTCAAATGTATTGTAAATAGAGGCATTTGATAAATTATAATCATGCATAACAGTAAATATCAGTGTCAGTACATGTAAAACAGCTTTTTGGATTTGTATTCCGAAGTAAATTGTCTTTGACAAAGAAATCTCAGTCCAAAGTTGAAAACTAAACAAACTTTTCTTTTTTAATTTTGCTGTATTACAGAAACAACCTAACCCTTTCCTATTTGTTTAGTAACCATGGTGATTTCAACTTTTTCATATCCCAATTCAAGAATTGAGTTAGGACGTTTCTGTAATGCCTCCCCAGGAAAGCACCGGATTAAGGGTAGAACGTGGATTCGCGTCCGTGTCGTGGTAAATGTGAGATGAGGAAAGATCGAGGGCGGAAGAGGCAGGCTTCATGTCCGTAAGAGGGAAAAGCGAGCAAAGTTCCATGTTTAACGTGCAGTGGAAAAGTGGAATGTGCTGACATGGCACTTCGTCTGAACTCCAAAATTAATAATCAGACGTGGTTTAGCCTTGCACTGCCAGGAGGCGAAGGCAGCCAAGCTCTGGCCTCTTTGTGGTGGGCCTGAAAAGGAGGGTCTGGCACACGGCCAGTGGGGTTTTGCTTGTTCAGGATTTTTGATTAAATCGTTTATTGTGCTCCACTCACGCAAAGGGCCAAGGCAGCGCTTGCTCCAGAAGGGGTGGAATGAGACAGGAGGAAACGTTAACCAGTAAAAAGCTTTTGTATGATAAAGACATTTTTTTTCCCTCCTTTGTTTTCTTTGTGTAGCTCCATCCATTTCGTTTTTTAAATTGTATTTCATTATCTTTTACTATGTAATTTTGTAATGCGTTCTAACGTCTGCTTAGTTATTTTGGTTAGTTTTTGTGTTTTGTGTGAAGGCAAGAGGTCTTCAAGGGGTTTTAACCAATAGAACATACGGAAGGAAGGAAGCAAAATATAAAAACTGTCATAAAAAACCATATGCAATTATACATCCCAAAGCCATCACTCTCCTAAGACAGAAGAGAAGCGGGAGACGTGGCTCTGAGGTGCAAAAATACCCAGATTTTATAGAAGAGCCTTCTCATTATATCACGTCAACAGCCTTCTCCGCTAGACAGTTGCTGCTTTTGGCAGCTTTAGTATTCCACGAAGGACTGCACATTTAGCGCTATATTTAAAAAAGGTAACAGGCAAGTCAAAGTCAAATTTAAAACATTGGCCTCGGGACACTGAGTCACAACAGTAGGTAGAGAAGGCTGCAATCTCGCAAAACCACAATTCAAAAATGACAATGAAGAGTGCCAGAGTAAATGCTGGTGCTAAGAAACATTTTACTTTAGGATTTGGATTTTACATTGTATGAGGCACTCGTTTTATTTAGAAATTATATTTAATCCTACAGTATCTTAATGACATGATGCTCTTTTTTGGTCTAGATCTATTATTGTTCTAACTATTATTTGTCGTGCAGCCAAAAAGTGGGATATAAATCATGATAATGAGCCTTTAATTGCCTACAAAGCCTAATATGCACTCTAGCGCAAGCAAAAAAGCTTGCCACAGCGTAGACTCCATTAACGATAAACTAGTGCTTTCTTTGTTTTTGGCTTGAGAAATAAAATAAAGCTGGCGACACTGACTCGTCATCTTCCCAGTAGTGACGCGCCTGTATGCATGTTTTTTACAAATGACATAATCTGAGAATATATGTTTTCTATTTGAATTGGTTCATTTTTTTAAAAGTAGACATTTTACTCGCTATAGATATGTTTTTCATGTCTGTAAGGCAATTATACACAAAGTTTCGCACTCAAATTCACAGAGACTGATTTGTATTACTTTTATCTGTTTGAGCCAAAATGACGGAGTATTTTAAGTGTAAATTACCGAACACAGGCTCTTCCATCTGTCACGCAGGGAGCGCGCTACTGTTCAGCTTCCACCCTCCACAAAGACACTTAAATAGCACACATTTTTCTAGGTTAACATTAGATTGAGCTGCCGTGTTATCTGTCAGATGAAAAGCCACATTTGAGGTCGATGAATGATAGATGAGCATTTGAATCTCCTGTCTGATGTACTATATCACCACATAGACCAGCCGTTAATGGACTGCGTGAAATCGCCACTTCCTGTGGAACTTTTTTTCTGCGACTAATAAAATTATGGTCGACCAAGCCTCTTCTTGTTGACTAACAGTTAAGCGGCAGTCCTGTTATTTTCTATATGTATCAGATATAGTACATGCCAAATTTTCTAGAGGAAAAAAAAACCTCTAATGCTAACGAATGTTAATGCTGTAAAAGTAATGATTTGTATACAAACACTTTAATTAGACTCAGTGAAGTTTTTATAATAATAAAACTATACTGCTAACTTTGCAGTTACATAATTATACTTTTGCTCCAATTCATTTTTTGAAATGTAAACGTTTAAACATAAATTAAATATTGAAGTACAGTACAAATTATAATGGATATGTTACATGGTATATATTCAGCAAAATGCTCCTCTCTAGAGTTAATTTTTCTAGCTGACTAATGAGTTTGTGGTCACCAAATACATTTTTTCTAAGGTAAATGTGATGTTACGTGACATTGTTTACAATCTGTTATATTGACTTCTTTCCACGGTTAAAACAAACTGATTAAGCAATTACATGAGACAAAATACAGATTTCGGTATCAGTAAGCTGTACTCTTTCTTTTAACATGCCTTTGGATGTTCATTCGTGTTTATTTTGTGCTGTGACTGGTATTAAGGCAGAGGAGACGATCAGTTCGCGTGCCGCTTCTCTTGAACTGAGGCACTACAGCAATCTGTTACTCCACGTTAAACGGTGCCAAAACAGTGCAGTTACAGTTTAAATACTGTAATAAAATGGACAAAATTTGAAATCTGAGACTTCATATAAAAAGTAACAAAGCATAAAGCTTATGACGATTTATTGGATGGAAGGCGCGCTACAATGTTGTGCTCATAAACTGGCTAGACTAATCGATTCTTGGGATTTAAGAATCAGTTTTTTACTCAGCCCTAATATTCTTGGTGTAAGAAAAATGTTACCACTTTTTACTTGATGTTTATACCACATGACATTTAAGAGAATTTTTGTTGAAAACGAAAAATGTAGAAAGATTTCCTTCCTTTATCTTGGACACACTTATTTGTACAAAATGTTCAGAGAATTATGTGTTTTTGTAATTCTTTTAGGCAGAAGTTTGATGGAAATTGTCTTTTTTTTTTCTCTGCCGTTTCAGTTGCTCCAGTCCTGGATTTGACCAAACAGTTCACACACCCGGAAACTGCTCCTCCTAATCTTATTAAGTTGGTCGAAGCAATTGAGCGGACAGGTAATACTTTTGTGTCACTGAATGTCGTGTAAAGGGCTTTATTGTTTGTGGTTTGTTCGTTAGAGAACCTGACACATGATACAGAGCGCAAATCCGAAGCGAGAAGGAATTCCTGCAAAGCGCCTTCCGCCACAAGAAAGAACGAAAATACACATTGGATTGATAATAGATTTTATTTTTTAATAGATATTTCCACATTGAAAATAATAAATGAAATGTGTGAAATGTTTCTTATTAGACCATATGGCAGTTATTAACATCCAGATTTCCTCTTTCACTGTAAGCCGTCCCTCTCTTTCTCCCCTGAGCGAGAGACTGAGCGGCGCTCGGACTGTCTGGCTTGACTGAAGCCGTCTTCTCACTTCTTCACAGACCAAAGCAGAGCTCAGGGATTCAGCTGGGCTGTTTTCCCAGTTCTCCCGATAGCGTGACTGGATGTATTTATATCGCCGGGCTTTTTACATTTAATGTTTAGATGTAACTGCTCCTTTAATCCAAGCTGGCATGGATGATCTATTTTTGAAGGATGAGCTAACGCCTCGATTTTCTGCTAGGTCTGGACTCCAGGACACTATACAGGACATCCACTGCTTCAGCCTCTGACAGACAGAGCCTCGCTGGTGAGTTTAATCGCAGTTCTCATCCACAGTCACATAGGTACTTCCTGTGCAGCAGAAGACAGCCTGAGTTATTCAGTTTCAGGACTTGCGGATTTTGATTTCCTTAATCTTTTGTGTGTTGTTCTTAGTAGCTGTAAGTATTTCTGTACTGCTAATTTTATTGTAGATATTAGCTTATTGTTATTGTTTATTATTTTTTAAAAATAATTCTGAATAGTAAATAAGTGTAATTATTTAAGATCTTTCTGTTTATCTATCTATCTATCTATCTATCTATTGATGAGTAATAAAATGTATTTAAAAAAATATATTAATTTTAAGCAACAAATATTTATTGGTTCATAATACAAAATAAAAACATTGTTTAAATATTCTTAAATATATCAAGAAAGTAATAAATACATGTCTTTTTAAAAAATATATGTAGTTAATTGTAAATAATATTTATTGTATCATATTACAGAATATTGTTATTGTTTATTATTTTTAAGTCATTTTGAATAGTAAATAAGTGTAATTGTTTGAGATCTGTTTATCAATCTGTATATCAAGAAAGTAATATACTTTTTAATATCTGTCTATCTATCTGTCCATCTATCTATAAAGTAATAAAATAATTAAAAATATGTTAATATTAAACAATACATATTTATTGGTTCATAATACAAAATAAAAGCTTTATTATTTGAATAATCTTAAATATTTCAAGAAAGGAATAAATACATACATGTCTTAAAAAAAAATACATATATATATATATATATATATATATATATATATTGTAAATAATATTTATGTTATTACAGAATATAATTGTTATTGTTTATTATTTTTAAAATAATTTTAAATAGTAAATAAGTGTAATTATTTTAGATCTAATTGTTTATCAGTCATTGTATCAAGAACATAATACTTTTAAATATATATATCTGTCTATCTCATCATGATCTATAAAGTAATACATTTATTAAATATTAATATATATTAATATATATACATAATATAGTATCATGATACAAAATATATGCATTATCATTTAAATAATCCTAAATAGTACATTTATATTATTGTTTTCAATAATGTCTTTATATAAATACATATTTTATTGTAGGTAATATTTATTGTATTATTATACAAAACATTATTATTATTGTTTAAATATTTATTGTATCATGATACAAAATGTAAGCATTATTGTTTAGATAATTCTATCTATCATTTATTTTACATCATAACATTTTGTAATTATTTACATTTAAACAGTATTGTTAAACATTACTTCTTGGTTTAAATTAGATTCCACTGTATATGGCATTAAAAAGGCGATTTGGTTCCAGCATATTTCTGTAACTCAGTTTGAAAGGGATGTATTGGATTAGACCTAATGTGTATCTTGCTGTGACTGGTCATTTATAAAGCGTGCATCATGATGTGACCGGTCATTTGTCCCTGTGCAGAGCTGCAGGAGTTGGACGTGGGACAGTGGGACATTCATGCACTCTCGGAGGCTCTCATTTGGTACCTGCAGGAACTTCCTGCACCCATCATCCCTCCTTCTGTTTATACAGACCTTCAGGCAGCAGTGCAACTAGAATCAGGTATGTGCCACTTTTCACTCATCCGTGCAGGCCGAAAAAGCACTGTGTATAGAAAGTAACAGAACTCAGCGAGCAAACAGCTCAGAGTGTCTGCCATGTCTTTGCGTGACCCGTGCGCTAACGGTGATGTCATTCATGAATAGACGTTCCCTCCGCGAGGAGACGCGAGCAGCTGCTGCAGGTGCTGGAGAAGCCTGAAGTTCCTCTGCAGAACCTTCTGACGCTGCATTATTTGCTCAGACACCTGGAGAAGGTCTGCCAGCACGCGGAGCACAACAGCCTCGACATTCACACCCTCGGCCAAATCTTTGGCCCTCTGCTAATCAGGGGCCCTGTGAGCGGGTGAGCGTCTTATATTTCTATTGGCTGGAGACAAATTCTGGAAATTCGTTGCTGAAAAAGTAACACGTGCGCATCTTCTTTTGTGTTTGATTTTCAGGACAGAGGAAGATGAGGGGTTTCCTGCGGTTGCAGTTGAGAGACTTCTTTTGGAGAGAATTTGGGAACAAGAACCGACTCCACCCGGTGAGTCAATTCTGTGTCATTTTTGCTGTTGTTTATAAAAGCTATGCTTTTTTTTATTCACAGAACTGTTGTCAGGGGGGATTTACCAGGGTAATCTGTGTTTTCAAACCTTTTGAACGTGATCTGATATGCTTGTGAAAGACCCCTGTCTTAAAATAGAAATGCAGCGCTGTATTTTCATCTGTAGAGATCTATTTATATTCCCTCCAAAATAGTAAGAGGGGTATTATTATGGAGGCGGTTGTTTTTTTCCTGAGTTATATAATTGGCTTTAAGGCCAAATTAATTTTAAGGCTAATTAATATGATTTTATATTATCTGGAAAATATTTACTATTTCGTTAAATGTTTACTAAGCTGACAACATGCTGCAGATGCTTTATATAGACATTAGATAGAAAAACAGTGAATACTTAGTCTAAAGTTTTACATAGATGTGTGTATACTATCATTAAAAAGTGTAGAGTTAGTAATAATTTTTTTTAAGGGATAGTTCGCCCAAAAATTAAAATTACTCACCTTCATGTTGTTCCAAACCCGTAAGACCTTCATTCATCTTCGAAACACAAATTAAGATATTTCACGAAAGTACCACTCATAGCTTCGTAACATTTCAGTTGAACCACTGATGTCACATGGACTATTTTATCAATGTCGTTACTACCTTTCTGTGCCTTTACCTTGGTAGTTGCGCTGCTGTCTGTGCAGGGTCAGAAAGCTCTCAGATTTAATCAAAAATATCTTAATTTGTGTTCTGAAGATGAACGAAGGTCTTACAGGTTTGGAACAACATGAGGGTGAGTAATTAATGACAGAATTTTTATTTTGGGGTGAACTGTCCCTTTAAGTAAATGTTTGTTTGTTCATCAAGCATGCGTCATTAAATTGATCCAAAGTGACTGAATGTAATGTTAGAAAATATTTAACATAAAAGATGTTTACATAGACGTCCACAAGAGAAAATAATAGTTATAGTTATATAGTAATAGTTATATTATAGTTACAATAGTTAATTACCTTGTTCAAAAGTTTACATACACTTGATTCTTTAATACTGTGTTATTACCTGAATGATCCACAGCTGTGTAATTTTTTTTTTATGATGGTTGTTCTTGAGTCCCTCCTTTGTCCTGAACAGTTAAACTGCCTGCTGTTATTCAAAAAAAAAAATCCTTCAGGTCTCACAAATTCTTTGGTTTTTCTGCACTTTTGTGTAACTGAACCCTTTCCAAACAATGACTGCAAGATTTTGAGATCCATCTTTTCACACTGAGAATACCTGAGGGACTCATATGCAACTATTACAGAAGGTTTAAACACTCACTGATGCTCCAGAAGAAAAAATGATGCATTGGACTGATAAAAAATGATGCAAGACCCGGGGGTGAAAACTTTTGAACAGAATGAAGATGTGCACATTTTTCTTATTTTGCCTAAATATCATATTTTTTTCATTTAGTACTGCCCTTCAGAAGCTACAGAAGATACTTACATGTTTCCCAGAAGACAAATCAGTTAAATTTACCCTGATCTTCAAATTCAAAAAGTTTTCACCCCCCGTCTCTTAATGCATCGTCTTTGCTTCTGAAGCATCAGTGAGCATTTGAACCTTCTGCAATAGTTGCATATGAGTCCCTCAGTTGTCCTCAGTGTGAAAATATCGATCTCAAAATTATACAGTCATTGTTGGAAAGGGTTCAGTTGCACAAAAATGCTGAAAAACCAAAGGGTTTTTGGGACCTGAAGGATTTTTCTGAAGAACAGCAGGCAGTTTAACTGTTAAGGACAAACAAGGGACTAATGAAGAACTATCACTAAACAAAAAACAGCTGTGGATCATTCAGTTAACAACACAGTATGAAGAATCAAGTGTATGTAAACTTTTGAACAGGGTCATTTTTTATTAATTCAACTATTATTTTCTCTTGTGGGCTATATGTAAATATCTTTTATGTGAAATACTTATTCAGGTCAGTGCTAAATAAACAATAACATGCATTTTGTATGATCCCTCTTATTTTGGTAAAATAATTAACATTTTGCAGATTCTGTAAGGTGTATGTAAACTTTTGACCTCAACTGCATTAGAATGATTTCTGAAGTTGTAATAATATTTACCAATATTACTGTTAATAAATATAATAAATGCAGCCTTGTTGAGCATAAAAATGTTATTTCAAAACACAAAATCTTTTTGACCCCTTAAATAATTGCAGTATGGATTTGCAGTAAAAAATTACATCAAAAAAGCATCATCTTCCTTGCGGTGTAGACTTAAACTCTACTACAGAAAAGAAACCTCGTGTCGTTGTTTAATATCTACTCTAGTAACTGAAAGGTTGCAGGACTGATCCCTGAGCGATCACCATTACGCCCTTGAGCAAGACAGGTGGCTCCAGAGACGCTAAGCCTGTGATGTAACATTGCACGTTTCTATGGTGACGATGCATGAAGCAAAAGTTGGCCCCAGTCGTGTGGGAATAAATAAAAATGTATTTATTTTAATGATAAATATTTGTATCTTATTTGCCTTGTTGTTTATCCAGCTCTCCCTCCTAAACCGCCCAAAGCCAAAGCCATGGCCTCATCTGTGACCAATGGAAACAACAGCTTACTGAGTGAAGCTGAATGGTACTGGGGAGACATTTCAAGGTAAGTCACTGACGTAATCACCTATAAATAAATAAGATCATCACACGTTTATGCATATGATGTATCTCTGTGCTTTTAGAGAGGAGGTGAATGAGAAGATGAGAGACACTCCTGATGGTACGTTCCTGGTGCGGGACGCATCGAGCAAAGTGCAGGGAGAATATACCTTGACCCTCAGGTGAGCGCCTCCTCAAACCAAACAGTGCTTTGTGTGCTATCTAATTGGAGATGAATACTTTGCGTAGGTGTGCTGGTGTATCATTCGTTTGATATGCATCATTACCGAGAGGAATTTCTAACAGAGACAAGACACGATCAAAGCCTTGTGATGTTTATTCCAGGAAAGGAGGCAATAACAAACTGATCAAGATTTTTCACCGCGGGGGGAAGTATGGCTTCTCAGAACCTCTTACTTTCCTCTCTGTGGTGGAGCTCATCAACCACTACCGGCATGAGTCACTGGCCCAGTACAACGCCAAGCTGGACACTCGCCTGCTCTTCCCCGTGTCGAAATATCAGCAGGTACGATGCCTCCGCTCTTTACAGTGATCAAACTTATGGTGTCTTTACCAGGCAGTCTAAAATTTAAAGGGGTAGTTCACCAAAAAATGACATTATTGTCATTATTTACTTAGCCACTGCAAAAAAAGGCTTGTCTTACTTAGCGTTTTTGTCGTTTCTTATCAAAATATCTGAAAATTCTTAAATTAAGATGCATTTACTAGATAAGCAAAACAACATTAGATATTTAGTCTTGTTTCCAGGGGGAAAAAACTAAATTAAGATAATTTTAATTAAAATAAGTAAAATTATCTGCCAGTGGGGTAAGTAAAATACTCGTTTTGCTAGATAAGACCCTTCTCTCTCAACTGGGATCGTTTACAACCGCATTTGGGATCGTTTGAAGCCACATTTTTACTGCATTTTGGAAGTTCAAACTCGGGGCACCATATCAGTCCATTTATATGGAGAAAAATCCTGAAATGTTTTCCCCAAAAAACATAATTTCTTTACGACTGAAGAAAGAAAGACATGAACATCTTGCAGGACTCAACGCTAAGGATTTTTTCCACTGGCCCTACCACAAAAAAATTAAATACTTGCTGTTATCATTGTTTTTGACTCTTGTTATCTTTTATTTTAATAAATAAGCTTGTATGACACCAAAATTTTACATACCAAATAAAACTGTACAATTCTCGATTACAATTTCGATACCACCCCTAAACCTATTTGCCTAACTGAAGTCCATACATTGTTTGTTATTGTTATTAATATTTTATTAAAAATGAAAAGATGCTTTAGGGAAAAACAGCAGAAAGAACACAAACTCAGTCTTTGTCAGCAGGTGGCGCTTATGGAATAATAGTGATATTACGTTTCTATGGTTACCGTTGTAAACAAAGCAGCTCTGTGCTTATGAACGCTACTTTAAATACATCATACATGGGCAAATGAAAAAAAAACGCAATGTAAACAGTCAGTTTCCTTCACAGATACGTTCTCATAAACCACAGTTTTAATATTTATGATTATATTTTGCGCATTGTACACCGTGATCTTGGTCTGCCTGCTACAGAATGTTTTTCTCTTTGCGTTCGTCTTTAGCGTCTTTGGCCTCTGTTAACGGATGTCCAAAGAGTTCGTCATATTTCTACACACATGATATTTTGAAAGAAGATTGCATGCAGTTGGTGTGCAAGCCCAGAACAAGAGATCGGTTGAAATATGTCCGTTCGATAAATTATGTATTGATCATTGTTAAAGCTAATACTTTTGTAGGCTATTTGTCCGTCAGAGACGCGTCTCTCTGTGATCGCTTAAAATTTTAAATTATCAAGGTTAAAAAACACAGTATCCTTACTACCTTTCTGGACCTTGAATGTGTCAGTTTTTCAGAAAGCTCTTAGATTTTATTAAAAATATCTTATTTTGTGTTCAAAAGATGAACGAAGGTCTTACGAAGACCTTACGAAGGTCTAATTAATGACAGAATTTTCATTTTCGAGTGAACTATCCCTTTATTCACAATATGTAGTTTTGTAAATCTCTAATCCACTTGAGGATGAGTAAATAATGAATTTTCATTTTGTGAACGCATCTTGTGCTTTGCAGGATCAGTTGGTGAAAGAGGACAGTATCGAGGCGGTAGGAGAACAGCTGAAGGTTTATCATGAGCAGTATCAGGAAAAGAGTCGTGAATATGATGTACTGTATGAAGAATACACCCGCACATCACAAGTAGGCTGGATTTCATCTCTCCTTCAAATGCATTGGGATCTAATTAACTAAGTCACTAATGGAGATGGTCTGTATAATCTCTCTTAGGAGCTGCAGATGAAACGAACAGCCATAGAGGCCTTTAATGAGACCATCAAGATCTTTGAGGAGCAGTGCGAGACCCAGGAGCGCCTCAGCAGAGAAAGCATTGAGAAGTTTCGCCGAGAAGGCAACGACAAGGAGATTGAGAGGTACTCTTGCTTTTCGTTACACGTCAGAGCACTATGATGATACAGATGTTTTGACATGGATATGAGCGGGAAACGTTTATACTGTCTGTTCAGAATTCAGAGCAACTCTGAAAAGCTGAAATCCAGAGTGACAGAGATTCATGACAGCAAGAGGAAGTTGGAACTGGACTTGAAGCGACAAGCTACAGACAATCGAGAGATAGACAAGAGGATGAACAGCTTGAAACCAGACCTCATACAGCTGAGGAAGCTAAGGGACCAATACCTTGTGTAAGAACACTTACCAATTCACTTTATAACGTAACAATTTTAATTAAAATTTTAATATATTTATTTACAAAACTGATATGTTTCCTGTGATCACAAAGCTGAATTTTCATTTTACTCCAGTATTCAGTGTCACATGATCCTTTAGAAATCATTCTGATATGCTGATTTGCTGATTAAGAAACATTTATTATTATCGAAGTTGAAAACATTTGTGCTGCTTAATGTTTTTGTGGAAACCATGATACGTTTTTAACATAGTATACACTACCAGTCAAAAGTTTTTGAACAGTAATATATTTACTGTTTTTTAAAAGAAATCTCTTCTGCATTTATTTGATCCAAAGTACAGCAAAAACAGTAAAATTCTGAAATGTTTTTACTATTTAAAATAACTGTTTTCTATTCTAATATATTTTCAAATGTAATTTATTCCTGTGATTTTAAAGCTAAATTTTCAGCATCATTACTGCAGTCACATGATCCTTCAGAAATAATTCTAATATTCTGATTTGCTGCTCAAGAAACATTTTTATTATTATTATCAATATTTAAAATAGCTGAGGACACTTTTCAGGACTCTTTGATGAATCCAAAGCTCAGCATTTAACTGAAATAAAAAGTTTTTGGAAAAATTATACACTATACCATTCAAAAGCTTTGAGTCAGTATAATTAGATTTTTTTTAATTTATTTTTTTGGCAAACAAACTATAGAAATTAATACTTGTATTTAGGAAGGATGCTTTGAATGTTAATGTTACAGAAGATTTCTATTTCAGATAAATGCTTTTCTTCTGAACTTTCTATTCATCAAAGAAACCAGAAAAAAAATTATACTCCGCTGTTTTCAACATAATAGTAAATAAATGTTTTTTGAGCAGCAAATCAGAATATTAGAATGATTTCTGAAGGATCATGGGACTGGATTAATGATGCTAAAATTCAGTTTTGAAATCACAGGAATAAATTCATTTTAAAATATGTTTATTTAAATAGTAAAAATATTTCAAAATTGTACTGTATTGCTGTACTTAATCAAATAAATGCAGGCTTGGTGAGCAGAAGAAACTTCTTTAAAAACATTAAAAATCGTTTGACTGGTATTGCAGATTCATCAAACTGATTATAACTTGTGAGTGTGTAAGATTGTTTGAGTGATTAATTACAAGATCTGGCTCATAGGAGTTATTTGTTTGTGAACTGGACTACGCTAGTCAGTTTTCCCACTGTGGAGTGAAACTAGTTAAGAAAACGCTATAGAAAAACATAATGTCTTGACATTATTTTGCAGTACGCAGACGTTACTCCAAGCTCACAATATAATTTCTATTGGTGTAATACTGTCGATTCAGCAAAGCGTGGCAGGAAACTGCACTCTGGTTATTTATTCACGGGTAACCACTGCTGATGTTAACAGCACTGATATTGTCTTTGCAGATGGTTGACTCAGAAAGGCACCAAACAAAGGAAGATCAACGACTGGCTGGGTATAAAGAACGAATCAGAGGAGTAAGTTCTGTTCATCTTGTCTTTATATACTGATTGCAATAAGAACCTCAATTTATATGAAGCCAGACCCAGGTACATACATAGGTAGTACATATTTTGGGATACATCAGATATAAGAAAGGCAATCATTCCATTTATGACTTTTCAGCTTCTATTCTCTATTGGACGACGATGACGATCAAGCACATCACGACGAGTGTACCTGGTACGTTGGGGATATCAAGCGCACATATGCGGAGGATCTCCTGAGAGGCAAACGAGACGGCACCTTCCTCATCAGAGAGAGCCAGACCCAGAAGGGCTCCTTCGCCTGCTCTGTAGTGTGAGTTACTGAAGCTCTGCTCTATTCACCACATACAGCATCACATTTGCTGCAGCTTTCTACCTTTTTCTTCAGTGCGGAAGTAAGCTTATGGGCGAGACTTGCGGTTCATTGGCCGCTATTGGGATATAATGAGAATAACAACGTGCGGTAAACAGTAAAACTGTTTGCACTACAAACCAGTGTGTTCATAATTAAGATAATACATTAAAATAATATGGTAAGACACACCAATTTGCAATATCAAGCAGCAAAATAAGCTGTTTTGTACAGCTAAAAATAGCTGGATGAGACCGGATAGTTTGCTTCTCCTTTAGAATCAGTTCCTTTTTCTTTTTTTTAATTATGGAACCAAATGGCATTAATAATCAAATAATAACACAATCTAGAGCGCAAAACATTCAGCGTGAACAGTGTAATCTCATAACAATACAAATGATTAAAATTAATCGGTTCCTTTTAGTATTTTAGAAACAATACATCAAATATAGTCTGACTCCCAAAAAAAAAACATTAAAGTGTGCATGCAATGCTCATTTTGCATTAATTGTTTAAAATGTATTTCATGGTTCCCACGGGTCGTTTAAAAAAGCAGTTTGCTCAAATTGAAGGCCATAAAACATCTGAAATACCTGAAATGAGACCATGGACCACAAAACCAGTCATAGGGGTCAATTTTTTTTAATTGAGATTTATACATCATCTGAAAGCTAAAATAAGCTTTCTGTTGGTGTATGGTTTGTTAGGATAGGACAATATTTGTTCGAGATGCAACTAGAATCTGTAATATCTAAATGTCTAGAATCTGAGGGTGCAAAATAATCAAAATATTGAGAAAATCACCTTTAAAGTTGTCCAGATGAAGTTCTTAGCAATGCATGTTACTAATCAAAAATTAAGTTTTGATTTACGGTAGGAAATTTACAAAATATCTTCATGGAACATGATCTTTACTTAATATCCTAATGATTTTTGGCATAAAAAATTGATCATCTTGACCCATAAAATGTATTTTTGGCTATCGCTACAAATATACCTGTGCTACTTTGGACTGCTTTAGGATCACAAATGGTAAAATAATTAAATAAATAAATAATAATCATTTTAAGTCTAAAAAATTACTAGTTTTTACTGCCTTTTTATATTTTAAACACATTATCAGCAAAATTCAATATTGATCAACCTCTAATGTAAATTGATATATTAGTACAAACCATTGGTCACACTTTAAATTTAAGGTCCAGTTCTTGCTGCGGCTTTTGCCTCAATAAACTCCTAAGTTGCTGCTTATTAATAGTTAGTAAGGTAGTTGTTAAGTTCAGGTATTAGGTAGGATTAGGGATGTAGAATATGGTTATGCAGAATAGGTGCTTTATACGAATAAAAAGCCAATATGTTAATAATAGGCATGCTAATAAGTAACTAGTTAATAGCAAGAATTGTTCCCTATGCTAAAGTGTTACCAAACCATTTTATGTATTATCGTGTTGATTTATTAGTACAAACCAAAATCAGTACCTATGTGTATATTGAATAAAACAGATCTTAAAGGGTTAGTTTACCCAAAAATGAAAATTCTGTATTTAATTACTCACCTTTGTGAGTAACCCATAAGACCTTCGTTCATCTTCAAAACACAAATTAGGATATTTCTGATGAAATCCGAGAACTTTCTGACCCTGCACAGACAGCAACACAACTGACACATTTAAGGAACTGAAATTGTTAAAATAGTCCATGTGACATCCGTGGTTCAACCATAATGTTATGAAGCTACGAGAATACTTTTTGTGTGCAAAGAACGTCTTTATTCAAAAATTTCTTCTCTTCATCAGACTTCGATGTGTGTTCATGACAGTACCACAATGCATTTTGTTTTAATTTTGTTTTCTTTGCACACAAAAAGTAATCTTGTAGCTTCATGAAATTAAGGTTGAACCACTGATGTCACATGGATTATTTTAATAATGTCGTTACTACCTTTCTGTGCCTTGAATGTTTCAGTTGCGTTACTGTCTATGCAGTACCAGAAAGCTCTCTGATTTCATCAAAAATATCTTAATTTGCGTTCTTAAGATGAACAAAGGTCTCACGGGTTTGGAATGACATGTGGGTGAGTAATTAATGACATAGTTTTAATTTATGGGTGAACTATCCCTTTTAAGTATTTTAAACCTCCACTTACCCTGTTTTGTAGTTGAATGTGTGTCCCAGCCTGTTTAATTAAATAAAAGTCTGAGGTTCATAATTTAAATAGAGATTCTATTGATTTGTTCTATATGGACATACAGTATTAATTTTATTTGTGCAGTTTTATTTGTCAATTCCTTTTTTCTAAATATTGATTCCTTAAAAGTACTCATTAAAAAAGTGCCAGAAGTGTTAAAGGAGAAGTCCACTTCCAAAACAAAGATTCACATATAATGTACTCACCCCCTTGTCATCCAAGATGTTCATGTCTTTCTTTCTTCAGTCGTAAAGATATTGTGTTTTTTGAGGAAAACATTTCTGCATTTTTCTCCATATAATGAGCTGATATGGTGCCCCGAGTTTGAACTTACAAAACGCAGATTAAATGTGGCTTCAAATGCGGTTGTAAACAATCCCAGCCGAGGAAGAAGGGTCTTATCTAGCGAAACGATTGGTTATTTTCATTTAAAAAATACAATTTAAATCTAAAACGCTCGGTTTGCCTTTCTCTCCCTGAACTCCCTGTGTATTCTGGCTCAAGACAGTTAGGTTATGTCGAAAAACTTCAATCGTATTTTCTCCCTCAACTTCAAAAATCATTTCAAAATCATCCTACATTGCTGCAGAAGTACCGACCCAGTCTTTGCAAAGTGAACATGCAAAG